>PITA01002567.1:0-158128 GCA_004023965.1 Spilogale gracilis | reverse complement strand
CCTCTGCTCAGCAGGGAGCCTGCTTCCTCCTCTCTGCCTACTTGTGATCTGTGTCAAATAAATAAATAAAATCTTTTTTTTTTTTTTTTTAAAAGCAGAGATTGTCACAGCAGATTAAAATAAACAAGATCCAACTATATGTTATCTACAAGAAATCTACTTTAAATAAAGATATATAAAATTAAAAGTAAAGAGATAGAAAAAGATATAACATGTAAACACTAAGCAAAAGAAAGCAGCAGTAGCTATATTAATTTCAGACAGTGCAGACTTCAAAGCAAGGGAAGTTATCAGGGATAGAGAGAGGGATTACATAATGATAAAGGGTTCAACCCTCCAAGAAGGCATAGCAATTCTTAATGTGTATGGGCCTCAGAAAATGTGAAGTAAAAACTGATAGACCTGTAAAGAGAAATAGGTATAACCTATTGCAACTTCAACAGCCCTATAGAGAAATGGACAGATGCAGCCAGCAGAAAATCAGGTAAGGCCAGAGTTGACATTAATCAACTGGATATGATGAACATACTGCAGATAGAGTAGATAGATAGACTACTTCATCCAACAGCAGCAGAGTACATTCTTATCAAACTTACATGAAACATTCACCAACAGGGACAACATTCTGAGCCATAAAACAAACTTTAACATATTTAAAAGAATATATATAATACAACATCTGCTCTTAGACCACAATGGAAATAAACTAGAAATTTATAACAGAATAAAGACTGAAAAATACAGAATATTTGGACATCAAGCAACACACTTCTAAAGAACACATGAGTCAAAGAAGAAATCTTAAGAGAAATTTTAAAAATACTTTGAACTAAATGAAAATAAAAACACAACTTATCAAAATTTGGGGGATGCAGCAGAAAAAATACTTAGAGCAAAATTTAGAGCATTGAATGCATATATTAGAAAAGAAGATCTAGTATCATTCATCTAAGCTTCAACCTTAGGTAAACAGGAAAAGACGAGCACATTGAACCCAAAGTAAACAAAAGGAAATAAATAATAACAGAGCAGAAATCAATAAAACTAAAAACAGGAGGCCAATAGAGAAAATTAACAAAATCAAACGCTATAAAGAATTGGGCACCACACCCAAGTGGGATTTATCCAAGGTAGGCAAGGCTGTCTCAACATTGAAAATCAGTTTCTGTAATGCATCATATCAACAGACTAATGTAGGAAAATCATGGGATTATATAAAGAGAAGCAGGAAAAACACTTGACAAGATCTAACACTCATTCCTGATAAAAACTCCCAGCAAACTAGAAATAGAGGGGAGAACTTCCTCAACTTGATAAAGAACACCTTTCACAAATCCCAGCAGCTAACATCATATTTATTAGTGAGAAACTTACTTTCCCCACAAAGATCAGGAATAAGGCAAGGGTGTCCCTTTCCCTACACTTTTCAGAATAATACTAGAAGTCCCAGTTAATGCAATAAAAAAAGAAAAGAAAAATCACAGAGATTGGGAGGGAGAAAATAAACTACTTATTTGCAGATGATATGATCAATATGTAGAAAATCTGAAATAATCTACATATAAAACTTCTAGAACTAGTAAGTGATTATGGCAAGATTGCAGGATACAAATATGGAGAAGTCAATTGCTTTCTTAAATATAAGCAATGAACAAGTGGAATTTCAAATTAAAAACATATTACCATTTACATTAGCACCCCCCCACACACACAAAGGAATACTTAGGTATAAACCTAAAAAGGTATGTACAAAATCCATATAAGGAAAACTATAAAACTCTGATGAAAGATATAAAAGAACTAAATTAGTTGAGAGATAGATATTCCATATTCATAGATAAGAAGGCTCAATATTGTCAAAACATTAGTTCCTCCCAACTTGATCTATAGTTTCATCCCATCCCAATCAAAATCCCAGTAAGTTATTTTATGGATGCTGACAAAAGGATTCTAAAGTTTATATGGAGAAGCGAAAAACCCAGAATAGCCAAAACTCGAAAGAAAACAAATGTGGAGGACTCACACTGACACTATATGACTACAAGACTTACTATAAAGTATTATTACGTACAGTAATCAAGAAAATATAGTATTAATGAAAGAACAGACTAGTAGACTAATGGAACAGAATGGAGAGCCCAGAAGCAAACCACATGAAGAGAGAGAGTCAACCGGTCCTTGACAAGGGAGCAAAGGGCAATGCAGATCTTTCACAAATGGAACAAAAATAGTCTTTTCAACAAACAGTACTGGAACAACTGGACATCCACGTATGTGCATAAGCATGTGTGCACACACAATCTAGACACAGATCTTAACACACTTCACAAAAATTAACTCAAAGTAGATCACAGACCTAAGTGTAAAACACAAAACTACAGAAGTCCGAAAACGCAGGAGAAACCTAGATGACTTTGGGAATGGTGATGACTTTTCAAATACAACACCAAAAGCACAATCCATGAAAGAAATAATTGATAAGCTGGATATAATTAAAACTAAACATTTGCTCAGTTAGAGACAATGTTATGAGAAAGAGAAGATAAGCTACAGACTGGAAGTATTTGCAAGACACATCTGATAAAGACTCTTAAAACTAGACAATAGAAAATCTGACTTAAAGATAAACAAAAGACCTGAACAGATACGTCACCAAAGAAGATATACAGATGAAAAGCATATGAAAAGATGTTCACCATTATCAGGGAACTGCAAATTAACATAATAATCAGATATCACCACACATCTGTTAGAGTAGTCAAAACTCAAAATACTGACAATATCAAATGTTGGAGAGGATGTGGGGCAACTGAAACTCTCATTCCTTATCGTCAGGAATGCAAAATTGTATAAACTCTTTGGAAAACATCTTGGTGGTTTCTCAGAAAACTGAACATACCCTTACCACATGAGTCATTCATGAAGCAATCATGTTTGGTATTTACCCAAAGGAGCTGAAAAGTTATACCCACACAAAAACCTGTACGTGGGTAAATACACTGGCTTTATCCATAACTGGCAAAACTTGGAAGCAACCAAAATACCCTTCAGTAGGTAAGTGGACAAATAAAATGTGGCATATCCAGTAACGGATTATTATTCAGCCCCAAAAAGAAATGAGCTATCAAGCCATGAAAAGACATGGAGGAAGCTTAAAAATATATTACTAAGTGAAAGAAGACAACCTGAAAAAGCTACATACTGTATGATTTTTAACTACAGGTGACCCTTGAACAATACAGAGGTTGGGTTGACCCCCTCACGGATTAAAAATCCATATATAACTTTTGATTCCTCAGAAAGTTAATTACTAATGGCCTGTTGACAAGAAGCCTTACCGATAACATAATATCTGATTAATACATATTTTGTACACATAGTATATACTGTATTATTACAGTAAAGTGAGCTAGAGAAAAGGAAGTGTTACTTAAAAAATCATAAGGAGGGATGCCTTGCTGGCTCAGTCAAAAGTGCTTGCCATGTCTGACCTCAGGGTGATGAGTTTGAGCCCCAGGTGGGGTATAGAGATTACTTAAATAAATCTTAAAAAGAAAAGAAAAGAAAATCGTAAGGAAGAGAAAATACATTTACAGTAGCGTAAAAAACCCATGTATAAGTAGACCCATACCATTCAAACCTGGGTCTATGCATGCCATCCTGGAAAGGGAGAAAAAACTATGGAGATAGTAAAAAGACTAGTTGTTGCTAGAGATTAGGTGGGAGACAGGGATGAAGAGGGCACAGACTTTCAGGGCAGTGAATCTATTCTGTATAATACAACAATGGTGGATACATGTTATTATACTACACGTGTTAAAAGCCATAGAATGTACAACACCGAGAGTGAACAAGACCGTAAACCATGTAGTTTGGGTGATGATGATGTCCAATGTATGCTCAGTGTAACAAAGGCACCTTTTGAGACTGAGCACTTTGAGAGTATGTAACAAATGCACTCTGTTGAGAGTATGTTGACAGTGGCAGAGGCTGTGGGTGTGTGGGAAATACGGTATATGAAGGGGAGGGTTATATGGGAACTCTGCACCTTCATCCTAAAACTTATAGAAGAAAACACAGCAGAAAATCTTTGTGACCTTTTCTTGGCCAGAGTTCTTAGCCCCAGCGCGAACTATCCAGGCCACTTGAGCCACCGAACAGCCAGGTTCTCCCGATTCCACCTGGGGCGGGAGGCTGAGCCTGGCCCCGCCCTGGAACTCCTCGGGCCCTGCCCCGGCCCTCCAAGCCCCTCCCACTCCGCCCCGCTCAGCCCCACCTTCTCGCGTCCCGCCGCACCAGGCGAGGCAGGCGCCCGCCCGCTCTTCCACCCGGAAGAGCCACCTGAACTGCGAAGTTGAGGTGGTGCGCGTCTCTGCGTCCGTCGGGTGCGCGGGCCCGGACGAGGAGCCGGCGCCAAATCTCTCTCGGCCAGGCGCGACGCGGATCCGCCGGAGCCTGCGCGCTCGAGCGGCCGGTGCACGCGCCCCGCCCCGCCCCCAGCGGCCTCCTCCAGCTCCCGCCGCCGGGCCGGAGTTCTCCGCGCCCCTTGGCCTCGGTAGCAGCGTGTCTCCGGTGACTTCTGACACTACGTATCCGCCCGTAAGTGACAGCAGCAGCCTCGTCTCACCATTACTATTGTTTTTTTTTTCTCCCGCAGTTCTTCCTGAGTCTCGCCCACATATGTTAGTTCCTAAACTATTCAACTCCGGGATTGGTCGGGCTGCCGGGTTGCCGAGCCCGGGTGGTGTCAGAGTCCTGCTGAGGTGTCGTAGAGCAGGGACTGTGTCCAGAGACGGAAGTGTGGAAAGCAGACCTCTAAGTACAACCCGACTCCACGTTTGCCAGGGCCCGCGGGAAGGAGAGAGGGCGCGCAGGGAGGAGGTGCCTGGAAGACGCGGGCAGCCCGCGAGGGGACACGTCTTTTGACGCGGCGCCGCGGTACTGGCAAGGGGGCGTGGCTACCGGTGGGTGTGGCGCGGCCGCCGGGCGGGCTGGGATTCTCGGTGGTCCCGCTGGAAGTTGTCGCTTTGTAGCCCTCCTGGCTCCTGTGGGCGCTTCACGTGATCCAAAGGATGAAACACATCGTTGTATTTTGACCCCACTCAATAAATGAAAAGAGAGGGAACTTGAAAGTTGTAGAACAATAAGGGTGGGCATGTTTATAGCGGTAGCAAACTGCTTAGAAACAGTTGAACAGTTTTGCGCAGATTTTGAAAGGGAATACTGTATTTTTTTTTTTAAGATGCCATTTCAAAAAGGACTAGGCAAAATTTAATCTGACTTTAATTTGAACCATGAATTCTGCAGCTACCCCCTTTCTGTCCTATGTGAGCTGTCTTTTACATTGATAAACTTGTGGCTCCAAATTTAATATGCATTTATAGAATCTTAGAGATTCATTTGTAGTAACTCTTGGGAGTCCGGTTTGTTTGTTTTAAGCAAAGGCCACGTTCTGGGTAAATCATATGATTAGTTATTTCCAAGTGCTTTTTCTGCTGTACACTTGGCTGAATTTATATTACCTAATCAAAACAAATTACTTATCAGTGTGGTGGCCATAATTTACTCTCATTCATTCTCCTGGATATACACATAGACATCTGTCAGCCTCGCAGTGGTGTCCTGTAATTGTGAGAATTCTTGGCCTATAATACATACCCCCTTTACTCCTTCCACACCTTCTAGAATAGTAGGTTCCCTGGAAAGGCAAAATATTGCTAATAAATAGCCTGTGTAACACATAGGATGCTGAAATGTGAACTTCATAAGTGACCTTTTCTCATCTGTTTGTTGAAATAAATGGTGGCTGCATGAAATGTCAAATTAAAGTGTCTTTGTCCTCCAGTTCTGTGTTTCCAAACCCAGTAAGAGTTTCTTAGATGATTGATTTCAACAGTTTATTTGTAACTGTCTATTGCCCCATTTATGATTGTCACTTCATTTAAATTTAATCTTTCTGTCCTTTGTACTCTTTTTCCTATTGCATTTTTACCACTGCTAGGGCACTGTTTAATATGATCTGTCCCTTGGTTCTCTGAGGGCATTGAGGATCTTTTATTGTGCTTTTTATTTCCCAGCATTGTATATGAGTATGATAGATACCTGTCTGTATACATGAAAATAGAATGGGGATAGTCTTTTTTAATCTGTAGATACGAATAAGAGTTTTATATTGCCAGAGGAATAAGATAGGTGAAGTAACGTAATATGGTATATTTATTTTCAATCCTAGGTATTTATCATGTAAAGACCAATTTTCGTTTTCTTTCCTTGGTTTAATTATCTACTTTCTTTACACTCTTGACAGCTGTTTTTGCTGAAGCCTGTAGGTTTTCTAGATTAGGAAGACAAAAATAGAATCAAATTCACCTCAAAATGTAAATTTCTGAAGCAAATCTGTTAACTATTCAAGTCAGAGCTGGCTATTCATGTATGTTCCCTTTATGTAGCAGAAAACCCATGAATATGTGTGTGTGTAATGAGAGAGAGTGAAAGAGAGAAAGGAGTATATTTTCTTTGTATGGATAAAACCTAGAACCAGAACACATGCGTAGAACTGTACCAGAAGTAACATCAGCCAAAACACTGGTGTTTTCAGGATTTTATACCTGAGAGCAAATGTATATATGGAATGTGGTTTAAAAAAAAAAGGAAGGGCCTTTTTCATAGCATATTATAGGGTTAATGAGGAGGGAGTTTGGGGAAAAAATACAGGAAAAGCATTGGACCATTTTGGATTTCAGTGATCAGTATAAACAGAATTCTTTCACTTTGGTTTAGCTTTACTTTCTTAAAAATGTTTATTAAGTGACTATAACAGGTAATTCAGATCTAATTAAGATTTTAATTCAGATAATATTTTGAGTTGATAGTGTAGCCCATAACAGTTTACAACCAGTTTTTGTCTGTTATTATTAACTCATGTCTAAGTCACAATATCAAAGGTATAATATGGTCTTTTTCTTTAATCGCCTAGATTCAAGATGAATAGTGATCAAGTTACACTGGTTGGTCAAGTATTTGAATCCTATGTTTCGGAATACCATAAGAATGATATTCTTCTAATCTTGAAGGAAAGTGATGAAGATGCTCATTACCCAGTTGTGGTTAATGCCATGACCCTTTTTGAGACTAACATGGAAATTGGGGAATATTTCAACGCATTCCCGAATGAAGTACTAACAGTTTTTGATAGCGCTCTGCAAAGATCAGCCTTAACAATTCTCCAGTCCCTTTCTCAATCCGAGGGTGTCTCTATGAAGCAGAATCTTCATGCCAGGATATCAGGTGAATCTCTTAAGGATTTTATTACTTTTATTCTCTAGGAACATTTTGAGAAATTCTAACATATATTGAACTCAGAGCACTAAGAAATAATTGATATTTATACTTAAAAATATATTTATTGTGTAGTTGATGGTCACTTTTAGAGCAGAGTGATGATTTTATACTCTTTCCTCTGGATTTTTGGAAGGCTGGGGTACTAGTCATGCCAACCGAGGGGCAGGAGACTGTATGGAGACAACGGTGTGTTAGCATACACATATACACATATACCCATGTAATTGTAATTCAGAGCAGCCTTATGAGCTTTTGTGACTACTAACAGAAGAATTGATATTACCAGGAATTAGGAAAGTGGTACATTCTACCCTGTGATCTTCAAAACAATTTTAGGAAATTTATTTTTATATCTCCAGTTCAACATTATGCTGACCACCTATTTAGGCACTCAGTTTTGGTCGAATGAATGACAGATTAAGTATCTTAATTTTTAAGACACTGCAGTGGAGCAGTCAGCTTGTGCCAAAGCTGTATCTTTGAATTACTGCAGATTAAGTTGGAGAACACATGTACCATTTTGTTTAGAAATACTCTATAGTACATTTCAGAAAGGTGGGGATTTATAATCAACAGAAATGCTTGCTGTGATTCCAAAAGGATGAGTCAGTATAGTAGAACTCTTTGGAGACAAATTAAGATCCCCCCCAAGACTGTAAATTTGATTTAATTGAAAAAAATAGTATTTTACCTAGAATAAAATTAGCAATATTATAAATCTTTAAGCATCAGGACACTAGATAATCTCTTGGTAGGATCAAAAACAGATGTTACCTTTATTATAATAATGTTGCAAAAATATTGTTAAAAAGGACTTTGGGGGTGCCTGGGTGGCTCGGTGGGTTAATGCCTCTGCCTTCGGTTCAGATCATGATCTCAGGGTCCTGGGGTCGAGGCCCGCATCGGGCTGTCTGCTCAGCAGGGAGCCTGCTTCCTCCTCTCTGCCTGCCTCTCTGCCTACTTGTGATCTCTCTCTCTCTCAATAAATAAATAAAATCCTTAAAAATAAAAAAAAAAAGGACTTTGGTTAATGTTACCGAAATGGTATTTAGGAATAGTTTTAGGTTGTCCTTATATTTAGATATTTTTCCATGCTTTATTTAAATACCAAAATTTTGTCTACCTAGGTGACCCTTTTGGTTTCGGTAAGTTTAGCCTATTTTTTTTTTTTTAATTTTCTTTAAAAGTAAACTGCAAATTACGTTACTACCATGGTGCATTCATTCTACAAACATATTAAGTGGCATTTGCTAGTCTCTTGAGAAACCAAAATAATAGGGTATTTCCTTCATCTAATGAAGCTCAAGGCTGTAAGGCAGATAGCTGTGTAGTCAGATATTTACCAATGGTGTACATAGGCCCAAAGATACATGCCTATGTGCATGTTAAACATAATTGTAAAGGAATTTAGTGACAGCTTTCATGTTGTGTGATGCATGCCTCACTCAAGGCAGGTGCAAGATATATTAGTCCCAGAACAAGGAGTGAATTCTAACAGATTCACCGGAGATTTTAAGATGAGGAGGTAAGGTGGGGGGGAAGGTGGAGGTGTCCCAAGCAGAACGAACCAGGGTTGGAAATAGTCTGGTTTTAGGTGTATTGCAGCTTCGTCTTGGGACTCCAGGCAAGGCATTCAGTTATGAAAACAGGTTGCCTCCATGTTTCAGTCTCCTTTGGAACCTAAGACATTTTCTGGTTTGTCTTTCCAAGATAATACTTTGCACTTTGTCGTCTGGGATTTTTGTTAGTCTAACGTTTACTTGCTGTTTCCAGTGGTTTTGATGAAAGGTGGTCGAGCACACAGAGAGCATCAAACTAAATGAGAAGGAAAAAATAGCATTCATGTGTTACTTAAACTAGTGGTTCTCAAACATTAATCGCAATTAGAATCAACTGTAGGTCTTATTAAAACACTGATTGTTAGAACCCACCCACAGAGTTTCTAATTGAGAAGGTATGGCATGGGGCCCAAGAATTTGCCTTTCTAACAGATCTTAGGTGATGCTGATGCTGCTGTTCAAGGAACTACATGCTGAAAACCAGGGGCCTGAAGTAATTGATAGGGACGTATCTCTAGCATAGACCTCGATGTGGACAGCTCAGAATCTATTTCCAAAATTTCTTTTTGTTCTTGATCATTGAATGAATGAGGGAATGATAAAGGCTTTTGTGTTGAGCACTAATCGTGGCTTCGTGCTTGGTGTACACCACACATCACTGCCACCACGCCTTCACTCGTGTAGTTGAAGAACATAATTAGCAATATATATAGTAAGACAGAAAATTTTAAATAAATTGACATTTCTAGCAAAACACTGTCTCAGCACCTTTTTCAGTGTGAACACTTTGTGTATGGTCAGTTTTAACATTATGCTGCCTTGTCTTATGTTTTAAGCTTATTTAAAGCCTGTTTTAAGCTCCCTCTGCCTGCCGCTCCCCCTGCTTATGTGCTCTCTCTGTCAAATAAATTGAATAAAAATCTTAAAAATTTTTTTTTCTTTGGCATTTTGTATCTTTTAAAAAGTTGCCTGTTTATTAATGGTGAAAAACACAAGTTTGTTGTGTTTTGGTTTTTTTTTTAAGATTTTATTTATTTGATAGAAAGAAACACAGCCAGAGAGGGAACACAAGCAGGGGGAGTGAGGGAGGGAGAAGCAGGCTTCCCACCGAGCAGGGAGCCCGATGTGGGACTCGATCCCAGGTCTTCGGGATCATGACCTGAGCCGAAGGCAGTCGCTTAACCAACTGAGCCACCCAGGCGCCCCTAAAACACAAGTTTTTTAAGGGATACAATGGTGCTGCTGTAGGTAAACTTCCAGGTAATTTGAGGCTTGGAAACAGATTTATGTATTAATAAATTCTGAACCTAACTAAAAAAAGCAATAGTCATCTTGTCCTCCGCGCTCTGGTCATTATGCTACCCTCCCTTTATCACTCAGCCTTGTAGTTTACTCAGTTGTCAGTTGATTTTATGTGTTGTCTGTGGCAGCATGTTTTTTGTTAAATGAGGTTACAATTACATACTATGGTTAGATTCTACTGTGATAGCCCTCTTATGAAAATCAATCCTTATTTTAAATCTTTGTTATTATGTCATCTGGATATATACCTTTATTTTTTTTAATGATTTTATTTGTTTTAGAGACAGCACAGAGGGAGAGTGAGAGGGAGAGTGAAAGGGAGTGAGACTGAGCAGAGAGCCTGATGGCAGGGCTCTGTTCCAGGACCCTGGGATCATGACATGAGCTGAAGGCAGATGCTTAACCAACTGAGCCACCCCGGTGCCCCTGGATATGTACTTTTAGAAAGAGTCCACTGATCATTGTTATTCAAAATAATCCTTTTCTATTTTCTTAATTGAACTGATTTGATTTTTTTTCTTAAAAAAAAACTCAAATTTTTTTCCTGAAATTATACCTTCTTCCCTAGGAAATAGGAGAAGAATATATTCCCTGGAGTCAAATCCCAATATACAAGTTGATGTGGCTTTTGTTGTTTCTCTCCATCAGGTTTGCCTGTCTGTCCTGAGCTGGTGAGGGAGCACATCCCTAAAACCAAGGATGTGGGACATTTTTTATCTGTCACTGGGACAGTAATTCGAACAAGTCTGGTAAAGATCCTGGAATTTGAGCGGGATTACATGTGTAACAAATGCAAACATGTATTTGTGGTCAGGGCTGACTTTGAGCAGTACTATACCTTCTGCCGGCCATCCTCCTGTCCAAGCTTGGAGAGCTGTGATTCTTCAAAATTCACTTGCCTCTCAGGCTTGTCTTCATCTCCAACTAGGTGTAGAGATTATCAGGAAATCAAAATTCAGGAACAGGTAAATGATCACATAAATGAGAAAAATAACAACTTTGAAGATTTTTTTCAGCTGTGAGGAAATTACCAGGACTGGGGAACACATACAGAACTACAAATGGAACTTATGTCGTCAAATAGTATAGTTGCACATATATCAGAATACAGTCTTTGGAGACATACAGTAATCATCTTTGTAGAGAGCATTGGCAAAAGGATTGTAGACTGACTTAATAATTATGTTGAAATTAAGTGAATATTTAAAAAGTTCAAATAAGCTGTATTTAAGGGATAGAAAATTAAATGGGTTTAAGTGATTGTTAAACATTGGAATGGTCAGGATTTGGGGTTTAGGCCCAATTTTATTTGCTGTGTCCAGTAAGGCATGACTTTAACACGTCATAGTTTACCAGGTTTTCCTTTACTTGCCGCTCAAACACTAAGGCATATTCAGCGTTGAGCACTCAAACGCCTGTCTTTCTTTCTACACCATTCTTATACATGGCCTCTATTCTTAGTCCAGGATGGTAGTTAAAACTCTGTCACTGTAAAATGTTAATCAGGGAGAAGGGAAAGGAAGGAACAGACAACATCATTAGCCATCTACCCCAAGTCTCTATTTGAGTCATCTTCCTGGAAGTCTCTCACGGCATTTCTACTTGTATTGCATTCATTGTCCAGAGCTTAGTCATATGACCATGCCCAGGTGCAGGGGAGCTGAGAAATACAGTCTTTTTATTGGGTACATGTCCACTTGGAATAAAACCAGGGTTCTGTCACTAAGGAATAATCAAAGGAACAGTAATTTGTCCCAGGTATTAGGACTAGAGGTCAGGAAAGAACTGCGTGTCTTTTCTAGGTAAGTAACTTTGTTACTATGTTTCATAATTGGAGTGTATGTTTATCTTGACCATCCACAAGGTAGATTATATTTGTAAATATTTTCCATAATGATGTTTTTATTTTACTCTGGTTTTAGGGAGTTGTAAATGGATAGTAGGCACAACTTTCAAGAAAATTCTGTAAATCCCCATTATAATTAAATTGTATGATAATACCAGGGAAATAGAAACAGTAATTTCAAGAACTGCTAGGCTTCTGAATACTTAGCATGTATTTAAGTATACTCAGTATGTGTCTGCTTTTCCTTGCTAGGTGCAAAGGCTATCCATTGGAAGTATTCCACGATCTATGAAGGTTGTCCTGGAAGATGACTTAGTAGACAGTTGCAAATCTGGTGAGAATTAACTTGCTAGCTTATATAAGATGTCCTAAAGTACTGATTAGGAAAAAGCCTCTTTTTTCCCAAGAATAGAAACTGGCATGGAGGGGGAGGTAATACATAACGGGAAAGAAGCTGGCTTAGCAGTCCAGTCCAGTCACTTATTTTATAAATGAAGAACCTGAATTGCCCAAGGTCACATGGAGAGTTAAGTGCAGAGCTAGAACATGAACCCAGATCCATTGACTTTTTCGTCTAGGTTAGTTTCTTCAGTATATCCTTGCTTAACAGCAGCAACTTTAAAAATTATAGTAGATTTAGCATTCAGTTAAATAAAATGCTTCAGACTCTATGACTTTGTCAGATGCTACTGTACTCTTACTGCTATCTAGAAGAAAGGAGGTGATTATTCCCCTCTCCCCTGTGCTGGTGAAACCCCTGTCGGAGTCACACTGATTTTGTCCTCTGAGGGATTTCAGTGTTTCTATTGGCCAATGGCCCAAATCAGGAAGGAACTGAAAACCATACCAAAAAGAATTGTGGGTCTTTAGCGTAGAGAAGCCTCAGGAAGAACATGACAGCCAACTTTTCATTAATTGGAAGGTTGTCATACAGAAATGGAATTATAGTTATTGAAGATACTATTGGGTTTCAGAAGGCTGAAGCTCCAGGAAGGTAGATTTTTTTTTTTTTTTAAGATTTATTTATTTGACAGATACACAGCTAGAGAGGGAACACAAGCAGGAGTAGTGAGGGAGAAGCAGGCTTCCTGCTGAGCAGGGAGCCCGATGCGGGGCTTGATCCCAGGATTCTGAGATCATGACCTGTGCCGAAGGCAGATGATTAACGACTGAGCCACCGATGCGCCCCAGGAAGGTAGATTTTTTTTTGTTTGTTTTTTTAAAGATTTTATTTATTTGACAGAGAGAAACACAGCCAGAGAGGGAACACAAGCAGGGGGAGTGAGAGAGGGAGAAGCAGGCTTCCCGCTGAGCAGGGAGCCCGATGTGGGACTCAATCCCGGCTCTCTGGGATCATGACCTGAGCCGAAGGCAGTCGCTTAACCAACTGAGCCACCCAGGCGCCCTGGAAGGGTAGATTTTTGACTTAATATCTAATAATATAAGGTGTTCACCATGGGACTCAGATATTGGTGAGTTTCTTTTCCCAGAGACAGTCAATATAGGGTGTACAGCATCTTGGAGTAGTGACTTAGATCTCATGATGGCAGTTGGTCTGGATGATCTACAATGTTTGGCAAATCAAAGACTCTGAGCCTCAGAACTCTTCTGGAAATCAGGGCTCTAAAAGGGGTTGTTGTGATATCATCTTTGTTATATTTTGATTTTGAAGCTAACCAGACTGCCCATAAGCTCTCTTTTGCCCTATCTCAACTCATCTTGCCCCTCCTGTTCTCACTGAGGAGCCTGGGAAGAATCAAACTTTAAAGTGTTTGTGGAAAGGGGCACCTTGGTGGCTCAGTCATTTGAGCATCTGAGTATGGTATCAGCTCAGGTTATGATCTCAGGGTCATGGGACTGAACCACGTGTCAGTTTCTCTGCTCAGGGCAGAGTCTGCTGGAGATTATCTCCCTTGCCGTCCCCACTCTGTTCCTCCCAGTGCTTGTGCTCACTCTTTCTCTAAAAAAAATAAATGAAATCTAAAAAAAAAAAAAAAAATTGTGGAAGGGTAGGAATTAATATCAGCCCACATGTATAGGATGAAAGTGTTCTACAGTGAATTGTAAAATTATTGTTTTTGTTTTTGTTTTTTTTTAAGATTTTATTTATTTGACAGAGAGAAACACAGCTAGAGAGGGAACACAAGCAGGGTGAGTGAGAGAGGGAGAAGCAGGCTTCCCGCTGAGCAGGGAGCCCGATGTGGGGCTCGATCCCGGGTCTCTGGGACCATGACCTGAGCTGAAGGCAGTCGCCCAACCAACTGAGCCACCCAGGCGCCCCAAAATTATTGTTTTTATAAAGAATATAGTAGGAAAGAGTTTTATTGGAAAAAATATGTTAAGAGGTTTTGTAAATCAGCAGTGCTGCTCAAGAGTAGTCTCTGCAATAACCACATTTAAATATCATGAGATATTCTTAATAAAACTTGATATTTTAAAGAGTTTTAAAACATGCTGTATTTTATGTATGTAATGCAAAAAGAAAGAATAAAAGAATAAAGGGAGCTTTTTTCAGTTGTTGGTAGAAACTAGGGCCGTAAAACTGACTAAAGGAAATATCAGCTAAAGATAAGACACCAAGTGGACTACCTTCAAAGGGATAATCTGAAAATTTTAATCAGAAACTTTTACCAGAGCTGACAAGCACTAAAAACTCTAGTATGGAGTTTAAAAGTCTTTTGGATTTACAGAATTTTAATCCCTAAAATAGTTATCCTAGAACTGTGAAACTTTGGTCAGTTTCTCTGCTACTGTTTCTAGCCCTAGAAAAGGCAGATGGCAACCTGCCTCTAAAGCCAGCATCTTTTGCTCGCTATACACATTTCCAACGCCTTGACCAGATTTGTGTCTGTGAAGAAGGTATGAGAGCTTATTCTTTCTCTTTCCTCTTCTTATAACAAATAACTTTAAAACTGTTGCTTTTACTGTTTGCCTGGGAATTTCCACTTGCTTTTCAACATTTAAGTTATATTGAAGGTAGGTCAGAAAATGGAAATGGCTGAACTTGAGCTGGGTATCAGCAGTTGTTTCTTAATTCACCTCAACAGTCCCTGCCTTAAGTATTTCCTGTTCTCCCTCAAACCATAATCTCACTCACCCTGAGTCTGTAGAGAAATCTTATAGCACAAATGTGTCCCTTGGCAGAAACAGGTATATCTAACCTCTTATTCTACATCCCTGTTCTCCCCTACCAGACAGATCAAAAGTGATTAATTTTTCCAAGTTCCATCATTTCTCTTTTTTAAACCTAGACTTCTCTAAGTGCCTCATTTATAAAATATTTACTGAGCTGCCATTTCATTAGAATGATGAGGCAAACAACCATTGAAATAAGAGTTCAGTATCTAGAGTCAAGAGTAATTCTTTTTCAAGAGACTGCCCCCATCCACCCAAGAATCACCAACCTGTATGAATATCAAATATTTTAACAGTTTATGGTTGTCTAAGCAGTACTCCACAGAAATAATAACTTTGATCCTGGATTGCCTGCTAAGTGGGTCAGGCTGTGGCAAAGTACTTTTTTCATATAAGACTCTAGATTTTAACCAAAACCTAGAACATCTGGATCAGCACAGTAGTGCTTGTGTAACCTTAGCCTGAACATGAAACTATCCTTTGATAGAAAATGTTTTCATGCAGTCCATCTAAACTGAATTCTTTCTGCACTGAAAAAATCTAAAGCAATTTTTCTTTCACATGTCACTAATAACAATGGATGGAAGCAGTCCATCAACAGCACTGTCTTCATTTATACAAAGCTACAAACCTCAGGAATCAAAAGAGAAATGGCATAATCCTTGCCCTTCAGGAATTTATAGTCTGGTTAGGAACCCCAGTCTGACACATGCAGAGTAATAAAGTTGGAGCTTGTGTCCTGATAACTGGCAGTGCAGCAGGAGATCAGAGATGGGTCTGACTGCAGGTGGCTCCAGTGGTAAAGAGGCTGCAGAAGACAGAGCAGCGCCAAGAGAGAGGATTATATAAAGTAAGAAATTGTAGTTCCCTGCAAATAACATTGTTGATAACTTTTACTACAGAAAAGTTTAAGTATAATAACAGGTTTAGTATAGTAGTTAATACTTAGCCGTTGAGCACATACTATATTCTAGGTATTATAAGAATTTTTTTTTAAAGATTTTATTTGACAGAAATACAGCTAGAGAGGGAACACAAGCAGGGGGAGTGAGAGAGGGAGAAGCAGGCTTCCCGCCGAGCAGGGAGATGGGGCTGGATCCCAGGCCTCCGGGATCATGACCTGAGCCGAAGGCAGACACTTAACAACTGAGCCACCCAGGCGCCCCTATAAGAAGTAATTTACAAACATTTTCTGACTTAATTTTCACTGTGGTCCTGTGACATAAATACAACTATTCCTATTTTGTAGGTCAAAATGTAGGCTCAGCAAAGTTAGGTAAATTGCTCAAGGACATAACCAGTGAGTGGTAGAGCTGGGATTTGAACCCAAACCTGATAAAACCATGTTCTTGGTCATTCTTCAGGATGCTATGTTTGTCACATTATCACTGCTCTTAAAGTCCAGTTACTTGTGGGTGCTGTATCTAAAAGTTAAGTTTCTTATTTGACTAATTTAGAAACAACCTAAGTGTAATCCATTAAAATGACAGTAAAGGACTGTTCTAAGTGTTCATTTAAAGTTACCCCAGTCATTTTCATCTAAAAATTGGGGACAGACAGTAGAGTAAATGACCATTATTTTTGATTCGGTTTGAAAACCAAGCAATGGCTTTGAAAGATCTTGAAAACACATGCAAAGCACCTATTGAATGTGTTTGTCACCCTTTATTATGAAGTTGCCTTTGGCTAGAAATATGCCCTCTGTTGTGTAATTGCTACCACCAGTTCCATTCATTTAGCATTTACAGAACACTTTCTTCAGAAAATCAAAAGCTCCGCAGATTACACATCATGCGTTGAAACTTACAGAGTAAAAAGCATTTTGCATCAGCAAATACCATATGTTTGACACAGGCTTGGAAATGAAAACTTGCCAGTTAGTTCAGAGATGCTATTCGTCACACAAATCATTAATACCATATTGGATTTAGGCTATGTCCAACATCTTCTATGCAACAAGATTTTGAAGACTAGGCTTATCTTTTCTTCTTCTGGCCCCCTTTTCTCACATACCAAAATTTTGAATGTCAACCACTCATTCATTTATACTTGTCATTGATGCATTGAGTTGTATGTAATAATAAGCACAAATGTCAGTGTTTGGAGGATGTGTCCATGAATGACCCACAGCCTCTTAGGAAAACCTGTAAAAGTTTAATATTCTTATCACCATGAATAGGAGAGTTTCCTCATGTGGGAAGGAACCAGCCAAGAAGGAACAAGCACGATTTATCTTGTGCTTTCATAGTTTGTGGGAAAGGACTTTGAAGTAAAACAGTATTCATTGTTTCTTAGTTCCTTCATCTTTTTTAAGGCAGTAAGTAAAATATCAATAAAGGTAATACATAAAAATTAATATATAAGAAACTAAAATTAGTGTCAGTTATCATAAGATTGTCTCCTTCCCTGACACCAAACTGATTATAGCTTAAACTTCTAGCTGCAGTTCCCACCTGTTCTTTAAATGAGAACTGTATGGTTAGGAGTTATGAGAGGATGAACATTTCACCCTATATAATAACAATGAATAGGGACGCCTGGGTGGCTCAGTTGGTTAAGCAACTGCCTTCGGCTCAGGTCATGATCCTGGAGACCCGGGATCGAGTCCCACATCAGGTTCCCTGCTCGGCGGGAAGCCTGCTTCTCCCTCTCTCACTCCCCCTGCTTGTATTCCCTCTCTGGCTGTGTTTCTCTCTGTCAAATAAATAAAATCTTAAAAAAAAAAAACACACACAAAAAAAACAATGAATAAATCATCTGGTAAGCTATTTTTCCAGTGAAGGGTAATAATTTGGTGTTATTATCATGTGGCAGATTAAGAAAAATAAAAGTGTTGACTTTAGCTAAAGATACAAGCGCTTGTAAACAAACAAAAACAGAAGAAGGAAAAAGTAGGAAACCTGTGGTGTTCCTTTGCCTTCAGATTGTTTTCTGGATGAGTATTTACTATTCTAAAGCTGGTGGGGGAGTGGTTTATTTCTATTTCTGGATCTGTGTGATGCAAGCATGTGCTTAGCAAGCAGTGTGCTCCTCCTGGGCTTCGCTGCTACTTGGTGCTCTTTCCTAGGTGATGACCTCACTGTTTACGGAGTTGTAATGCAACGGTGGAAGCCCTTTCAGCAAGATGTGCGCTGTGAAGTAGAGATAGTCCTGAAAGCCAATTATGTCCAAGTAAATAACGAGCAGTCTGCAGGGATCATCATGGATGAGGAGGTCCAAAAGGAATTTGAAGATTTTTGGGAGTCCTATAAAAGTGATCCCTTTGCAGGTTTGTGATTAAGGGTATAAAGCTGGTAATTATTAATGGCATTTCATTAAGTAGTTTAATATGAGGTCTGTGATTGGGAGAAGTCTTACATGCTTTAAAACTCAATGGCTGAATTCAAAAGGTGGTAGCATTTGTCAGTACTTCTAGCCATATTTCCTTTTGAAATACCAGCAAAGGGTTCTTCAAATATAGCTGGTATATGATAAGATATAGCTGGTATATGAAGAACCCTTTGCTGGTATATTTTTTATTTAGAGATCTTTGTGGGAAATCAAGGCTGGATTATAAGAGATTTTCCATTTCTATTATTTTAGACATCTCTTGTACTGCCAATTTTCTCCCTTCTTTACCAATATACAGTTCCTCTTTAAGTAGATAAAACATGTCCTGCTATGAAACCTCATCCTATGAAAGCCTTATCTCTTTTCTGATGTACCTTTGATAATAAAGACAACTTCATGCTATTTTAGCTAAAGATTTTTAAATATGCAGTCAGTAAAAAAGAAGTGACGAGAGATGCAAAAAATAAGCTGTGTCATCACAACTTTTGACTGTAGCAGTAAGATACATGGACTAAAACATTACAGCCTCTGGGTTCATAGAGTATTTTTTATTTAAAAATTCCAAAGTTATAAAGCACCAGTTGAATCTTCAAATACCTGTTTTCATTCTTCCTCGGAGGCATCTTCTGAGAAAAATAAACTGAAGCTAGTGATAGACTATTTTTAATAAACTTCATGTCAAATCTCATACATATTGATTATTCCTAAATACTTAAGTGGGTTTCTCTGTATTGTGGCATTATTAAGCAAGCCCTTTAAGAACCATATATATTTTTAAATTAATTTTTGTATTTAAAATTGTTTTAGGGTTAGGTCCTCACAAAAATCTGTAACTCTTCCTTGGACCACAGTCATTTCTTACTAATTGCAGTGCCACAGCTTAGCTCTTCCTGTAAGAGTCAAGGAAGGGCATATACACTGTTCTAACCAGACCATAAGAAGTGCTTTGTGCCGGCAATTAAAGAGTCTATTTTGTTTTAATTAGAAGGTTATGGATGTACAGCTCATTTACTGGATAAAAGGAAGAAGTAAATATAATGACCTTGTAAGAAACACAGTAACAACGAAAGAAAGAAAATGAGGCAATGTTTTTCTTTTTAGTCTGAATGGAATTCTGCTTAGTTTTCCAGGTACCCAGTATCAGTACTGCACTTTACCAATTCAAAGTATATGTGTGCTAGTTGGGGGAAATAAAGAAGTGGTGAAAGTGGGGAGCTATATCCAGAAGGATGTCTTCACTTTGCTAGCCTAAAGCCAGAGATTACTTCATTCTCAGCTCTTGAGTTTGATCTGCTTCATTAAGATCTGATACTGTGGGTACTGTCTAGAAGGAGAAGACTTTATTTCATTCTGTAGTAACATCCAGGATCCTCTGACCCTGGTGCTTAGATGCTGAACAGAAACCCAGATGTAGAGATTGGGGTCCACTGGGCTATCTGAACCCATTAAGGGATGACTCAGATCTGAGAGGATCTAGGAAGTCCTCTTTTTGGGTAAGTGAGGACTGTGCCACAAAAATGAGCTAATAGGCCACGGACACACTATTAACGTGGTCTAGAATCAGAAATTTGGGAGGGAGATAGGGTTGGGGGAATATTCACTAATGCATTCTCTTCCGTGGTACAGCCAAGGGAGCATCTATTGCTATGATTCAAGGAACGTTAGACAACAAATTTAAGAGAATAGTTCTTCCCCTTTATTATTCTCTGGTACTTCAGACCTGACTTTATATCTTTTGTGTTGACTACATTGGGAGGAAATCTTGAGATCAGAAATAAGCACAAGTAATCCAGGTAATATAATAGCTTAACAGTTAAGTGTGTCAGGTATTGTTTGTTGTATATGCTATACACTTATTAACTCCTTTGATCCTCAAGCGTTCTACAAGATACCATTATCATTCCATTTGACAAATAAGAAAATAGAAGCAGAAAGGTTAAGAAACTTGTCTAAGGTCAGGTGGGTAGTCAGTAATAGCACTGGGATGTGAATCCAGGCCTCTGACCCGAGTCTGTGCTCTTTACCACTGGAATATGTTTCCTGTCAACACATCAGTCACTGAATCTACCTTTATTCAGCACAGCTGGCATAGAAGTCTCCCAGTCAGTTTGCCTATTCCTGACCCTGCTTGTTAGGGCTATTCCTTCTTTCTTTGTATAATTCTGGTAAGTATTTATCTACCTGCTGTAATGTCTTATTTGCTTAGATCTCAAACCTTCATCTTTTTTTCCTCTGGGCTTTCTTCCTCAGGAAAGGGAGGGATTCCCTCTGGCAGTTAATGAACTGCCTTCTAGGATTTACTAATTCTTTTTTCTGATCCTCATTTTACTAAAAGATTTTCTTTCTTCACCATTTCTGCCACCCCAGGTCATGTCACCCTACATTGCCAGTGGATCAATTCTGATTCATTCCAAGAAGTAGCTTTTGTGTATAAGGCCATAAATTCTGGAGAAAGCCCCTCTCCTTACCCTTAATGCTTTGGCAGAAAAGCTTCTGGAACCAGAATAATCAGCTAAATATTTACATGATTATTTTCCTCCTCAAAAAGAGCTACCTCTAAAACATGAGTACAAACATGGAAGCCCCGAAACACACAAATTAGTTGCCCGCGTATAGAGAGAGTACCATCACAGTAGTGAATTCCACTTCCACATAAAAACAAGCTCAGGACAGGCTTGTTAGGACGTCATAGGTTCTGAGAGCCCCTGCTGGTTATGGTTAATTAGGCTAGTGGTTGAATGAAATATGTGTGGTTTTATGTGGGATAGGGGGATTCCAAGATTTGGGGTTTTGACATTTCTGAAAACAAACAGTGATATTCTCTTACTTAAATCACAGGATCAGGGGCACCTGGGTGGCTCAGTTGTTAAGCATCTGCCTTCAACTCAGGTCATGATCCCGCAGTCCTAGGATCCTGGGATAGAGCCCTGGATCCGGCTGCCTTCTCCCTCTGCCTGTGCCGGCTGCTCCCCACTTACTTGTGCCTGCCCCTCCCATCAAGCAAATAAATTTTAAAATCTGAAATAAATAAATAAATACATAAGTAAAGCAAGCAAACAAGCAAGCACATGATTAGGAGTGTCTGGGTGTCACAATTGGTTAAGCCTCTGACTCTTGGTTTCAGTTCAGTTCATGATATCAGGGTCCTGGAATCAAGCCCTAAGTTGGGCTCCATGCTTAGCTCAGAGTCTGTTTGAGATTCTCTCTCTCTCCCTCTACCCCCTCCTGCTCATGCTTGCTGTCTCTCTAAAATAAAATCTTTTTTTTTTTTTAAAGATTTTATTTATTTATTTGACAGAGAGAAACACAGTGAGAGAGGGAACACAAGCAGGGGGAATGAGAGAGGGAGAAGCAAGCTTCCTGCTGAGCAGGGAGCCTGATGTGGGGCTTGATCCCGGGTCTCCAGGATCATGACCTGAGCTGAAGGCAGTCGCCCAACCAACTGAGCCACCCAGGCGCCCCTCTCTAAAATAAAATCTTAAAAAACAACACATGATCAGGGGAATCTAAGACTTCCCGCTTGGATTGCTGGAATTATACTTTATATTTATCTTTTTAATACTGTGATACCCTGGTAAATTATTCTAAGTAAAACAGACTTTACCAAATTGTTTAGAGCAAATGCTGATTTTATACCTCTGGAGAAGCTCCATGAGCTCCAAGTATCTCTTGTAGTTAAAGAGTACTGGCTCCTGCAATCCAACTTATTGAGATCAGGCACCTTCATTTTATTTAGGCAGTGGAGTAAAGTGCAGTGGTATTTTAAAGGAATAATGTTGGCTTAATGAGAGAATAAAGGAGATTCCTTTCTGTCCCTAAAAAGTATGATAAATTTATGAATTAAGCAAATATAAAAATGAAAAGCAAGGAATAAAAAGCAGACTTTTCCTATCATGGGATTAATAAGAGAAGGAATTTTAGAACTGAACAGTTATTTACTCCTTGTAGGCATTTGGAAGTGGTCTCTTGACCATTTTAGATGGCAGAGTATATTTCTAGAAAGTTATGATAAGGGAAATTTCTGATAGGATTTCTTGAAAACTGTTGGTAACATCTGACCTTTCTGCCTTTCCTAGGAAGAAATGAAATATTGGCCAGCTTGTGCCCTCAAGTTTTTGGGATGTATCTAGTAAAGCTTGCTGTGGCCATGGTGCTGGCTGGTGGGATTCAAAGGACTGATGCTACAGGAACACGGGTCAGAGGTTAGTACCAACTTAAAGCTTTTTGAGAAATGTAAATACATACATGAGAAGCTAGAATCTTTCTTTCCTGAATAAAATGACTTGTCGAGCTTCATTTTCTAACCGTAATCTTTTAAAGCTGATAGTTGCCTGACTAATACTTAGTCCAGCATCTATGTATCAAAAGTTAATTTCTAAAATTCCAAAGACTAGATGAAATTTTTAAGTTTTTTGATGAACATATTTTTGCTCCAATCTGTAAGGGTGCCACAAATGAAATCATTACGGCCACAAAATAAAATCTTTACATTTTGACTACTATGTTTTTCCTTGGATCCCCAGTCTGTCTTCAAGAGGT
The DNA here is from genome assembly GCA_004023965.1 of Spilogale gracilis. Classification (NCBI taxonomy): domain Eukaryota; kingdom Metazoa; phylum Chordata; class Mammalia; order Carnivora; family Mephitidae; genus Spilogale; species Spilogale gracilis. Next base: position 135,076 of record PITA01002567.1, on the reverse strand, counting down.
AAAGATTAGACAGTGCTTTTTAAGGTCTCCAAGTCAGTGTCTCTCCATCTGTGATTGTCAGTGTGTTTCTCTCAGACTGTTGCTCTCAGTCATCTGCCTGCTGATTCCCCTTCTGCTGGTAGGTAGCAGAAGTGCCATCTGCCATGAGGTACTGCTGTAGGTCACACTTTCAAGCAAAGATTAGTCTAAGTGTATAATTATGTTCAAATGGCACAAAGCTCGTTTGCACCTAACACATTTAACTGACCTGAATCTGGCATAGAGTAGGTTTATCGTGGCCCTTATATAATATAGGCCACCTGAGGGTCATAATAACCAAAGATTAAAAGGACATTGTTAAAACAAGGCTGTTAGTAAGATTTCTAAAATCACTGGGTACAGTATGGAATTGTAAGTATAATAAAGTTCATGTGTATTCTATGTTTTGATCACTTTCTCATCACAAGGCACTCTGCTAAATATTGAGCTTAAGTCAGAGTTTCCTATTAATGTATTTGGGAATATTTGAGTATAACTGAATAAACTGATCAGTGAGCTAATACATTCCATAAGATACTCATGTTCATTTGTCACATTTGAAAATAAGTACTTTAAGGTAAATATTTCATTAAATTATTACAATTTTCATAAAATGAAAAGGTCTTCATTTAACTGTTATAATCAAAAGTGATTTGATACTTATAAAGCACTTATAAAGTCCTGAACACTTAAAAATACTTAAATAAAAATGGAATAAAATACTTGTGTGGCTTGTTTAGAAAGGTTTAATCAAGTAGTTAGGTATTTAAACATAGATTAAGGTGCGCCTGGGTGGCTCAGTCGGTGAAGTGTCTGCCTTTGGCTTAGGTCATGATCCTGGGGTCCTGGGATTGAGCCCCACATCAGGTTCTCTGCTCAGTGTGGACCTTGCTCCTCCCTCTCTCTACCTCTCCCCTTGCTTGTGCTTGTTCTCTAATAAATAAAATATTAAAAAAAATAAAATAAAATCGGGAAAAAAAAATAAAATAAAATCGGAACTTTGTAAGCCAAAAATTTTTTAAATGTTAAACATATGCCTGAACATCTGGAAATAGCGCAGTCTATTAATTTAGATTTTAAATGTCACATTCAGAAATCACTTAAAGATTGTTATTTATGCTGATAGTTAACTTTTCGAAAGATACCTGGTTAAGTTTGTCCTTAGATGACCTTAAGTAAATAGCAGAAGCATAAAATGTAAACTGGGTTGGCATTCCGAGTAGGCCATTTTCTTCTTGATTAATTACACTTATTCATGGGGCTTTTCATAGAAATTTAAAACTTCATTAACTTTTTTCTAGGTGAATCTCATCTTTTATTGGTTGGGGATCCTGGCACAGGGAAATCTCAATTCCTCAAGTATGCAGCAAAGATTACACCACGCTCTGTGCTCACCACAGGAATTGGATCTACTAGTGCAGGTACTTTATACAACAATTTCTATTAATTTAACTTTGCTACAGACAGTACCAAAGTTTTTCTGAGGAAAAAGTACCTTAACATAGGATAAATTTCAGCTAATTTTTGAGGTAGTGCCAAATATCAAAGAAAATATGTAGCAGTACTTTTGCAGCTCTAAGAAAATATTTTAAAAGCTCCACTTTCACTTAAACTTATTTTCCTAAAACTTACACATCTTTTTGCATCTTAGTTTTGAAAGATCCTATTTTATATGGAAAAACCATGCACCCTCTGGCATTTTATGAGGGCCTAGTAAACAGAATGTTGAGATAAATAGGAAGAAAATCTCACTTTACTAAAGTAGATCAGTGGCGTGGAGCTTGAGGAATTTTTGTGCTTATAGATCTCACAGGCAACAGTAGCTTCTACTGAAAATTCTTAGGTAGAAAATTTGTCTTAATATGTGGAAAGCATACTTTCACTGTATTGTGGAGCTTCATTCATACATTGTGATGACTCTTCAAGTACATTTGAAAGCCTTTGCAGATAGAATGTCAGGATTTGATTATAAAGTAACTTTAGGGAAATTTTTAGAAAACATGTTTTGATGTGATTTTGTATTTTAAACTGTTTGATTGGGGAGATATTTCTCCTGTACTTCTGTATGTAATAGGCCTTTGGTTTCACACATTTTACAAATGCTCTTTGCTACTTATTAAGGGAAGCCTATGCTGAAATTTCTTATGAGTAACTTATACAAATGCTGCATTAGTGGTCCCACATAAGGAAAGCCCCATTCTAAGGGGCTCTCAGATTTTGAAATATAACTAATAGTACATTAAGCATTGAAGAGAAGGGATTTTTTAATGGAGAGGCTTAGACAAGGTTCAGCATACTGGAAACATAGTAGACAAGAATATTTAAAGAAGACTTTATGTGCATTTAAAAATTCTTATGACCCAGGGTTCTAGAGTTCTGTATAAAATGATGCCAGTAACAAATAAAAGTGTTTGCCAAATAATTACGTGGAATGTTTCCTAAGTTTTAATTATATGGAGGGCCAAGAAATGAGTCCAGGCTATCTGGTGGGCTACTGGTAATTTCAGAATATTTGGACAGTTTTCAAGTAAATAGCTGCTGATTCACTACACTAGCACTTTTCCCTTTTTTAATGTCAAGGTCATAATCCAATATAAGAGAAAATACAGGTACGGGGAATATAAATTTTTGAATGATAGAGAAGTTATTGCTAAGTATCATCTACTCAAAAGGCCATACTAGCCTTTTTTCAAACTGTGTATTGCAACCCTTAGAGTCATAAATGTCAGTTTCAGGGAGTCAAAACCAGCACTTTAAAAATGAAATACAATAAAAGATAACAGAATATAATGCACACAATAAAGATGCACTATATGGGTGCATTTTCATGAAATTTAACATAAATACTTGTGTTTCAGAGTCATACTTTTTTTTTAATCAGGGACTACAAAATCAGGGATTTTGAAAATTGCTGCCATAGACTTTCTTGGTAATATTAGAAACCCCAAATCTTAAAACCAATCAATAAGACCACATGAAAGCCTAAGGTTATAGAAGGTTATAAATGAACAAATGCTCCTCAGATTTCCTGAATGTTTTCTTAGCTCAGCTGATATCCTCATTCCCTCCAGCCTACTTGCTTCTCTATTCTGTGGTGTAAGTAATTGGTTCATGTTTATCTTTTCATAAAAGAGCTATTTACTATTTACTATGATCAAAAAGGAGACAAATATTTCAGCTATAATTCAGATAGTATCTATAAATGAAGCTAAAGGGGGGGGAAAACCCTGTGCTATAGCTTCTTAGCCCCTACTATTTGAATTCTAAATCTTATAGACTCAGAAGAATTTTGAGAGAAGACTTAAAAACTAAGTCTTAACCTTTTGTGAAAATTAGCTGTCCATTTACAAATTGATGTAAAAACCTAACCCTTGGTGTCAATACAAATCAATCATTATAATTAGTCAGAATAAAAACTCAGCAGTAAATTGCTTTATTTGGTTATCTGGCTTATGTATGCTTTATTTCTAACAAGCACATATCTTGTTCTTGTTATATTAATCACTGAGCTCTTTGTTGGAAAATTTTACTTTTATTTTCATTTTAATATTTTAACATTTTCCTTTAATTGCAATTAGACAAAAATGAAATTTTCTTCATATAGTTTTAACAGTTGGATGTATTTTATTTTTAAAATCTATGAACTAGTTAGTGGACAGTATTTTAATAATCTGGTATATTAAACTTCAAAGTTAACATTTAGCAAAACTTTGCTTCACAAATTTTTTTTAGAATGACAGGAAATATATACAACTTAAAATCCATATTCAGACAAATGCCCTTTTCCCTTCCTCAAAATAAAAGCTTTAAAAAGTGCAGTATAAAAGTTTTAGATATAAAGGCACTGCATAACTGCATCATATGGCTAATGTCTTGCTTAGCGGCAAGAGTAATGAGAATATTCTACACTTAATTTACTGAAGCATAAGAAACTTTGAGGAAGGACCTAGCTTTCATCAAAGAAAAAGAACCTTTTGGCCCACTTAGTTAATGGATTCCTTTCCAAGATTGCTTTTTAAAAACTTATCTGGAAAGGCTATCTAAAATATGTCAACCACAAATGTGCCCAGTCTTACTCTGCATGAGTCGTAAGGGATATTGAGAAGAGTACCACATGTGTGAAAATATATATTTTTCCAAAATAGTGACTTATCTATTGTGATAAAGCTAATACACCTTCCCAAATCCACTTTTTTAAAAAATAAATGCTGCCAAAAACAAATGATCTATCAAGTCAATTTGGAAGGGTTAATTTCATAGTATTTTTATAAAACTCATAAATTGATCTAAGTCATTAGTATCCTGTTCTTAAACTTAGCAAGTTTATTATATCTGCTCTTGACATGTTGAATTCACTGGGTAAAAATGTATGATTCAAGGAGTATTTGAATGTCCTAAACTGTTATAAAACAAAACCACAGCCAAGGACCTTAAGAACAATTAACCACATTTGTTAATCATCTTAGAAACCAAACTGAATGCTGTCTAACATTCCGTGTGATAGTAGCCATTAAGAGGCTTCAAGGTGGCCTAGAAAATCAAATCCTAAAGTTTGTGGTAGCATACAGCTGACTTCAAATCCCTTCATTAAAGACATGACAGAAAAGAATGGAAATTTGCCCCTCACATTAAACCAAACTATTTATCACAGGAAGAAACATTTTAGTTGAAGCCGGAAGTTTGTTCTGAAGGCCAGTAAAATAGTGGTCCAAAGATTATTGTCCAAAGGCTAAGACAGCTTTACAACCTGGTCTAATGATTTATATTTTTCTTTATAAGTGCTTTAATTACATATAGTGGAGAAGAAAATAATATATAGGTTTTAATCAGATTAGTTTCAGAACAAATAAAATAACACATTAGAGAAAAAAATTACTTAAAAATAGTTGTATTTATATTCCACAATTTGCTCAAATACTGGTTTTCTTATAAACTTTCTACAGGATGTTTTTAAACAAATTCTTCACATTGTGTCTTGACTATGTACTTACGGAATTTCAAATAGTTCTGTGTGTTTTCATAGCTTAATTTGTACTAAAGGGATGGCAGGTGGTCACATGCAGTCCATATGGGATTCTAACATGACATTTAATGAGTTTTCTGATGTGGACCATCCCTTTGATGCTGAAGGTAATGCATCTGTTGAAAGAAGTGATTGTAGATTTGGATTACTGCTCTCTGCATCTTCCAGTTTTTCTGTGTTATCTTCCCAATTAATGTGGAATCTGGTAACTCTGGGATTAGATGCCAAAATGTTCCTCTGAAGCTAAAGGAAGAGGAAATATAAACATAGACATTAAGAAAGTTAAATACTATACACAAATAGTAGCCTGATAAAATGGTTCTTTATATCAGTACTCTTAAAGGTCTAAGTTCATATACAAAGGCATAAAATTTAGTAAATCACCTTAAACATAACTAATACACGGTATAGCAAAAAAAATTATTTTAGCCTAATGGAAAGAATATGGGGATTCTGAAGGAACTCATTCAGGTCATTTACTATACAACAAAGTAACCCCTTTATACCTGTTTCCTAATAGGGGGAGAATCTCTTGTTTTTAAGAGTGAATTCTTCACAGGATGCTTTATCTAACGAGTATGCTTTTTATATTGATATGGTGTCTCTTCAGTAATATTTTCAAGGAAAATAATAATGTCCCCAATACAGTCTCTCATTATTAGTGGTTTCCTACCTTTTCATTATTATGGTTCATTCTCAGAAATAGTATTCTATTTTTTTTTGTTGGTTTTTTGCTGTACAAGGTACATATAGTTAATTAATACATTGAGTCACGGGAAGGTCCCATACCAGGATTAAATATTCCAGCCTAATTATCAGAAAGAACATTCCATTCTATTCCCATGTAATTTTTCTTGCATGATTGGGTAGATGGAGTGTTGTGTTTACTCTCACATAAGTCGCCAGGTACTAAACTGTTAGAGGTCCCAATGAAAAATCATAAAATAGGAAGTATTTCTGAGAATCTGTAATTCTGAAGCACAGGTTTCAGCTTCTCACTCAGAAGCTGTTTTCCAAAACCAGAAATACTTGAGACCTTTGGTTTAATCTCTAATACATATGATATATGGGAAATGCCATAGAGAAAGTTGTAAACAACTACCTGTTTCTTATAGGAGGCACTTTCAACTTTCTAAACCATTAGAAACTCTGAAAGTGCATGAACAACATTAATTACTAATGATTCATCAGGAGGTAGAGTCTGAGGTCCAGTATGGGAATGGAATGGTTAGTTTGCCCAGTTGGCACAAGGACCTCAAATTTATTGTCTCCAAGTTATTTTTTTTTAATTTTTTTTTAAAATTTTTTAAAAAAATTTATTTATTTGATAGAGAGAAACATAGCTAGAGAGGGAACATAAGCAGGGGGAGTGAGAGAGAAAGAAGCAGGCTTCCCGCCGAGCAGGGAGCCCGATGCAGGACTCGATTCCGGGTCTCCAGGATCATGACCTGAGCCAAAGGCAGTTGCTTAACCAACTGAGCCACCCAGGCGCCCCCAAGCTATTTTTATAATATACTATGAATGGCATCTACTTTAAAAAAGTATAGTAAAAGTAATGAAAAAGGAATAGTTAGAACATTACCTTAGAAAAGTCTGGTTTTACTGGTGGATTTTCCCTTAGTTCTGTCTCAGTATATTCATTATTTACATAATAGCCAACTCTAATAAATTCTTGACCTCGATAGGTGCATGTAATTAGCACAACTGTTACACCTACTGCATCTGCATCTGGAATGAGTCCTGGATTAGGTGCATCAGCCTACAATAATTTAAAAGGAAAAGAAACACATTAGAGAAGGCTGCTAACTGCAAGCAAGACTGGCATTTTGGTTACCTTGAGCACCATTAGTTAAGGGCAGAACAACAAAAAATTTGGAAATCGTACTGGGAAGGCAAATGCTCATTTTTGAGATTGACTTACAGTCAGAAAACATAGTTTGAGTATTTCTCCACAGTAAGCCTAATTGCTCTGGGCACCTAAAAACTTCACTACTTTTATAGGAAGATAAATCTAGCCAGACTGTGTGGTAGAGTTCATGTGGGATTATACAATATTCAATTATAAAACCTCTTATAAAATATAGCAAACAATTAAGCCAATAGTCTAACTGATTCTACTCATAATTTCCAGTCATAATTTTCAAACCTAAATTAGTAAATATCCAATGATCTCCACACAGCCTTTTGGCAGCAAATGTTTATTATACTAGTTTCTCTCTTATACTTAGGACACATTCTCACACCCACTCTCCCACTCTGCAGATACTCTAATAGTAAATTAATCTAAGACTGAAAATGGAACAGAAATAGCCCTACAGCAGTTTTTCAAAAATATTTAATCATCTACTGTGAATGACTTCGATAGCCACTAAAATATAGTGTACTATTTAAACCACACCATACTATGGAAATACAATGAAGGTAAAATTTGGTTTAAGAAGATATACTTAATGATGTTTTGAATCAAGTCACTGAATCTTGAGGAATGCAGGAGGTGAAGCAAGTGAGCTAGAGAAGGCTAACAGCATGAGCAAAGGCTAGAGTCCTGTCCATGGCAGTGCGAGAGGCAGTAAGGAGACTGGTTGGAAGGAGTCCTGGGCTGATGGGCAGTGACTGAGGCATCTGAGTGTGACCTGAGACAGCCATTCTGAGTGGTGCATGGATGAAGCTCATCCTAGCAGATAAACTTACTCTTGCCAGAAAGCTAAAGAACATCCCTGTGAACTCTTCAGCCAGTGCTGTAGCTTAGGAACACTCCTAGGCTGACATTCTCTATCAGGCCACTGTCATCAAAGACTAATGATCATCGTGTACCTACCACATGCAGATGACACAAAAAAGCACACAATATCTAGTCTAAAACACTGACCTAAGCTAAAAATTTCAGTATCCTCTCTTCCCTACCCCCGATATCTAGCCAGTCTCAACATTTGTCATCTCTGAAGACTCAGTTCCTGTCTTCATCTCTTATCTGGAATACTGCTGAAACTTTGTAACTGGGATCCTCCAGCTCACTTGCTATTTGTACTACTGCCAACATTAGCCAGGCAAAGATCCATTCCTATTCCTTCACCTGTTTTAGAAACTCCAGATGATTACTCCCATTTGGGAGATAAAAATCTGTTCTATAACTTCATTTATAAGGCCCTTTACAATTTATCTTCAACCATTCACACTCCTTTAATTCTATACCTCTTACTCTTGTTCTATGATTCGACAGAGTTCTTTGTGGAGCCCAACATGGGGCTTGACCTCAAAACCCTGAGAGCAAGACCTGAACTGGGATCAAGAATCAGACACTTAACCAACTGAACCCCCCAGGTGACCCTGTAAACCCCTTTCTGATTCAGAAGGTAGAATTAATAATACTGTGTTTTTGCACTTAAAATTACTTGACACACATCCTCTCCTAATGTATGTCCAATAATCTAAATAAATATGTTCACCCTTCAGTCTTTGCTGGGATTCTAAGCTGTTTTCCTGGGCAGAAATTCTATCCAGTTCATCTTTATAATCTCATGTCTGGCATAGCTCTGGGCACTCAGTATATACTTAGTATTTTGAAATTTATTCATAACTCAACTCCTGACGTGAAGTAATTTGACTAATTGGAGAGAGATCAGCTGGGGGACTGAGGGCCTGTCCTGAGAATATGCTATTTGTCTTAAAGATCATGTACACCTCCCTCTCCCCAGAGGGGTCCAGTTACTTCCAGGTTACCCAAAGAGATTCTAGTGTCCTGGAAATGAGTGGAGAATGGGAAACAGAGGTAATTTAGCACTGCTATGGAAACCTTCCCCCCATAGTGCTTCCTATCCCCTCAATAGATTGGTTCTAGCCATGTTTGTGTTTTAAAATTTGTTTGCCAAAGAATTCACCTTGAGCGAATTCACATTCAAGTAGGAAAATCCACAGGCCTCTCAGATCATTAGGATGAAGTGATAGGTAGAGATTTTTAACTTCAACCAGCAGTACTAGGCAGATGTCTGGACATCTTCCTGCTAGCCTTTGACACACTCAGGAGAAAGGTATGGTTATTCATGGCAAACCAAGAGAATACTATGGCAGTGTGTTTAAAGTACAAAACAAAAACTGTATTTTAGTCCCTTTTTGCTGATAATGGTGAATTTTGTAAGATATATAGCCTGACCACCTGATTTAAATTGCATGCTTCTTTCTCTGTCCTTTTTGGCAACATGAACACCAATACCAAGGTAAAACTACTGGAAAATCACTGGAGGGAAATATTTTTGAATAAATTATTCACTCTAAGCCAAAAGCTTAAGAGTGTTCTTAACAATGTAAACACACAGAGAAAAGTCATTGAAGGGTTTGTTTCAAAGCCAAGGGATTTATTTGCAAGTTTTATAGTAGCATAAAAAGGTATATCACTACATGTCAATCCGAGTTTCTTACCACATCATGAATTATCATCAGTAAAATATGGGTTTTCCAAGCTTGTGGGTCAAAGCAGATATTGCTGTTTTTAGGTAACAATTTCAAGAACTTAAGAGAAGAAAAATTTAGTTCTAATAATAGAAGTAGGGTGTTGTCAGTGATAGCACTTAATTTCATTCCTTATTTAATCCTCCTAACAGTCTGATGAGGGTTAGATATTACCCACATTTTATAGAGTGATTAAAGGAGGCTAAGAAGCCCGCGTAAAAGTCACACATGTCTAATAAGCAAGGGAGCCAGGATCTGAAGCAGGTCTGTAACTGCAGTGCTTCCCTCTGCACATTCTCTGGTACCACGTCTTTCACCAAGATTATGGCCTCGCACACTCGGCTTAACAGCACTTTTAATGAGTAGATGTGAATTAATATTTTTGAGCTTTTCTTAACCATTTGTTAAACATAGTAAATTATTTATTGGTTTTTAATAAAAAGCACTAAGGCTGGGAGACCAAGATTCTGACATCTGTGTTTAGGAGAGGGGATGGATGGGTAGCAGCTCTAGAGATACCATAAATTTATAATTCTTGGCCCATATCTAATGGAATTAGCTGACCAACAGTATTCATTTAAATTGGTCCCATCTGTGAAATGAGAAAAAAGGGAGGTCAGGGATAGGAAGAGTTAATTTTCTTTCTGGATCAAGTCTTTTCATTGGGTTCTATTTAACTGATGGAGACTGTTGTGTAAGAAATACTTGTAACAAAATTAGGTGGTTTTTTTTGTTTTGTTTTTTTACACCTATGGCTACTCTTTGGGCTACTTAAAAATATCTCCCTCTAATAAGCATAGATAATTGAGAAGTGACTGAATAGCTTTAAACAACAAGTTAACATGGATTAAAAGAACTAACACTTTGAATACAGAAGCCAGTGTCTTAAGCCTTGGCACAGACCCAGTTACTGTCAGTGATATCTGAGAATGTCATTTGTATTAAAATTTCCCCTAACAAATAGTAAACAGCTTTGTACAGTAATCCTCTATAATATATATAGATTAGATGCTTTAGTAAACCACTGGACCTTAATTCCAGCAATTCAAGTTTATGCAGTAGATATCTAGCAGCATACTTATTAATACTAGCTCAATCACTGATTATGCTGAAAGTAAGTTGTTGTTTTTTGATCATTACTCCTAATGGCTAAAACCATAAATGAAGATGCATATTACTGACTATGCCAGTTAGTAGTATGCATTGAATCCCTGTATTGGGCTGCTGGCCAGCTCCCCTGAAAGTCTGATACTATAGCACTATTCACAGGCAGAGCCCCAAATTAACCACTATGTTTGTGCCAGGACACCGTGAGCTTTACTGCATGCTGTGCACACTCTGGAGTAAACATCACGTTAGCCTCTCATAGCATGTAACAGGAGCAGATAAAAAGTGAATACAGTAGAAGCAGAGTGCTTTAACCCAAAAGAAATGGATAAGATACATGAGATAAGAGTTTAGAAACATATGTGGCACACATATTTACCAAGAAAAGTCTTACCTGAAATACAAACATATGCCTTCCTGCGGGAACAGGGCCCACTAAAACAGAGTCTAAAACTTGGTCGTATTCTTCACTTTCTGCAGAGCCCACATAGATAATTTTCCATTCCAAGTCTAGGGTTAAAAACCAAAACATTATTTCATATTCAGTAATTACATTATGAGATGGCATTAAAGACCCTTTTAATATCCACTTAAGCCATTTACTGGCTGCTAAAATTAGCTTCTCATGGCAGAAAATCCAGGAAGGCACTGAATCGCTCCTTATGAAATTCTTATATTTCTTACCAGAGTCACTCAAAATGTTCTTTTATGAAAGACTAGTCCCAGGGCAGGGCTCCTCGCAAACAAAACATGACCAAAAAGTTGGGAAATGCTACAACCTTGTCTTGAGGACTCATTAAGGCATACTGGCAGAGTAAGTGTTCTGAGACTTCTTCAATAAAGAACACCAATAACGTGAATCCAGCATTTCCCAAGTTTGTTCGGCTATGGAATCCCTCCCCTGCTTACATATGTCATCTTTTAACAAGCTACTAGTACTAAGCACACTTTGGAAGGGCTGCCCCATATTATGTTTCGCAGATCAAAATTATCAAAGAGCTCCAAAGTGGGCTTTGGATGATAATAATAATGAAAATCATTATTAACAAACTTCCCTTGTGGCTCAGAAGTAAGGGGCTTCAGCTCCTCAACTGTCAAAGGGACCATAGTCGGGTTTTTTCCTCATGGCACCTCTTCATATCGTAGGTAAAGAAACAAAGGATCCTTTTAACCATTTGATAAGGAGTATGGGTGGGAACAGGCATGAAGAAGAATAAGATACACTCAAGTGCAATCCAAGACATTCTATGCAATTGTTCTATGTAATTCAGCTTTCATTGAGCACCTTTTTACAGAGCGCTCTGCTATAAGAACCCATAGATGATGGGGCACCTGGGTGGCTCAGTTGGTTAAGCGACTGCCTTCAGCTCAGGTCTGATCCCGAAGACCCAGGATCAAGTCCCACATTGGGCTCCCTGCTTGGCGGGAAGCCTGCTTCTCCCTCTCTCACTCCCCTTGCTTGTGTTCCCTCTCTGGCTGTGTTTCTCTCCGTCAAATAAATAAAATCTTCAAAAAAAAAAGAACCAAAAAACAAAAAAAAAAACCCATAGATGAGTAACACAAATGCTCTTTCAAAGGAGCTGCCTCCTCTTTAGTAGGGGGAGGGAGGAAGACAACTGCAAATACAGATCACCTCTGAGACATTCTGGTCCTCCTAAGGTGTTTAGCACTGTACAGCCTGCCTCTTGGATTCACTACACCGAGGCTACGGCAGCACTCCCAGAGGGGTGTTTCTAGGTCACACATCGAGAATCTACTTACAGCTGCCATGGTATTGCCATTTTTGTGTGGCTGTGTAGGTATTTTTGTTCCGTAAAGAGACAAGAGAAATAGTATAGGTACTAGTTATTCATACTATATGATAAACTGCAATTTTCTGAAGCTCCTTTAGGTTTATTCTTTTACTAAGTCAGCAGTCATTTTCCCCTGCATCTGACATCTCACGAGTTCATTTATTTGTTGATGAAGATTAAAAGAGGAAAGAAGCAATATGAATATCTAGTTAGAAGGAATAGGAAATATCTGGAAGTAGGACCATGCTTAGCTTGCTCAAGAAAAAGCAAGGAGGTCAAGGCTGGTGCAAACTGAATAAAGGGGAAAATAACTGACCATTAGATTGGGTGTGAGGGGCATGGCCAGATTATGCAAAGTTTTAAAGGCCGTCATTAAAGACTTCTGACTTTTATAAGTGGCCTGGGAAGCCACTGGGAGGGTTCTGACTGGAAGGGTAACATGATCCAGCTTTCATTTTAGAAGGATCATTTTGGATCCTGTGCTCAGTAAGACTATAAGACACTGAGGGGAAAAAACAGGTAGATATTTTAACAATGTTAACAATGTTTAACAAACAGGTGAATATTTAAACAATATTTTAACAGTTCTGAGGCAAGAACTGATGGTAACTTGGACTACATGTAGCCATGGGAATGAGAAGCAGTCACATTCTGGATAAAGCTTAAAGATAAAGGCAGGAAGAATCCTTTTTTACAAGCAGTAGGGATTGAAAACAACCAGGAATTCGTTTTTGGATATGTTAAGTTTGAGATATCTACTAGATAGGTATCAATGATGTAGGAAATCCAAAGCTAAGTGGACAAACTTAAGACAGGAGTGTAAAACCTACTAAACTAGCCAATTGAGGGTAGTCTGATTTCTATCAAATGTAGTTTTCATATTTTGTTCATTTTATATGTATTTATTTGTACCAGTACACATAGTGCTCTTAGCCTGGTAATTGGTATAAGGCATCTGTAGTCTGGGACAGGAACACAGTCAAGAGTTATAAACTTATAAAATACCTACTGTGTGCTGGGCATTGGTCTTGCCGATTTCACACCTGTTATTTAAATCTCAACAGCTTTATCATATAGATTTAATTATACTATCATGCAAACAAGAAAGCTGAGGCCCCAAAGGCTAAGTAATCTACCCAAATTCACATAGCTAGCAAATTGGAACCCAAGTTATGTTTCTGCAGCTCCAAAGCCTGGGCTCCTTCCAAAACTGAAACTAGGAAATAAGTCTTCCGTTTCTGGCTCTCAAATGCATAGTGGAATAAAGGAACTTAATTGTTGGAGGGGGGCAGGGGGAGATGGGTGAGGACAGAGGCCATGGAAAGATAATCTGCCCTTAAGGAGCACGGGCTGTAACTCAGTGAACACCTATACCTTAACTTTATGCTAATAGGATCCTTGCTGTAGCTACTGACTTTAAAATGCTCAGTAACTTGTTTATAAATTAGCATCAGCTGTTTTATTCTTAATATTATTATTATTTTTAAACTCTGCTTTCATTCCCCTGTCCCCTGTATTCAAAGAAGAAGGGATAGAATCAAATGCACAGGTTATCTGTTGGGGTTCATTCATTTATTTAAAAAGTTAACTAATTGTTTTATTTAATCATGGTAACCCCAACTGCAGGTATTTATAATTATGGCTGGGAGTGAGGGAAGTCACCAAGGGAATTTTAAACTAATTACCCTACTTGGGGAGATCAGTGGTTAGTATAAAGTATGTAATCTTTGGGAATTAGAACAAGCCTGAAGTTTAAAAGCATGAAATACTACGTTCAGTTCTGGTACATTGTAAGGGTTCAACCGACAGCAGCTTATAATTTTTGATATTGACCAACTTAAAAAAAAATGGCTCCATTCTGTTAGAGAAACAAAGAATCAACAGTCTACAGAGGGCGGAGGATTAGCAGGAAGGTCAATCAAAACTTGTACAAGCTTGGGAACCATCAGATCAAACACATCCTGGGTCCCCTCAAGTTTAAGTATGAAAAATGGAGGCCAATGTCTGGCTTGGGACCTAAGACAAAATTATGAAATGAAAATTTCTCTTCAGAATATTCTGTAGTTTCATTTTAAGAATAGTTGGGTTTTCTTTTGTTTTGTTTTTAAGAACTGCAATATAAAAGTATGGAACTTGTAAGCTTTTGCTAAATAAACTTAATTTCCTTAATCCACATAGCCTCTAGGTGGAGTACACAAGCATGGCACCTTTTTGAAAGATTCCTTTGCAGCTTCAGTATGACTCAGCTTAAACTCTTTTGAAAAATGCTAAATAACAGTATAGGTGCCCCAGGAAGAGGTGTACAAGTGGAAATAAGTATATTGTTGATACTAGTATCATAAAAACAGATGTGCTTCAGCCAAGTTCTGAATAGATGGCAGTTAGAAATGGAACATAATTCTGCTTCCATGAATGGTGGGTTTCAACTGTCCGATGTCAAAGCCCTGTAACGTCCTGAATCATCTATCACCCTTGTCCAAAACTGTCTCTTAAGATGCAAGGCCTCACTTGAGAAATATCTATACTTTGAAAAACTGCTAAAGCTTAAAACATATAGTACTTTGGAATGGATTGATCAATGGTTTCTGTTGCGTTTGCCCTTTTTTACATACAATTGGCAGTAAAAAGGAAAACTTACTGTTGGGTATGAAAAATTGGCCTGGTAGCTGAAATGATTACAGGAGTACTCTGGGAAAGTAGTCAAATGGTTTCAGAGTAATAAGAAAAATCCCCTTTAAATTTATTATCAGTGGCCTATTAGAAATTAGTTTAATAAATTGTCTTTCAAAATGTGACCTACATATAATACATGCTATGCATATATGCTTTATGCATACTTATTGGAAGAGCATAGATTAGTGTTAATTATAATTACAGGTGATGGTGGAAGGCATTTGAGTAGAGGACTGTTACTTTATGTATGTACAACTTTTTAAAACTTTATTCCAGTAAGCATGTATTGCTTTTATAATTTGAAAACTTTAGCACCCTACATAAAATACATTTTGTGAAGATTAGAAACTAATTTTTAAGTGAAATGCTTTATATACCATAATTAGCATAATTTCAAATGCATTTCAGTTAAAACATACTTATAAGTTCAAATAAGCGTGTCCCCTATTTAATTATAAGATTACCATTGATGAAAAATTTTTTTCTCCTCAAGTTTGAAAGGGAAGCACTGGATTAATAAAATCTAAGAGCAAAGCTAAAATCTGGGCAAGTTTTAGCTTTCTAAATATTTATTATTGCGCATAATAAAAATATCTTTGGCGTACTTAAAACGAACTTAGAAGAAATTAAAATTTTTTGCATTGCTACTAGGGCTTTCTTTACCTACCCCACTTTTGTGTTTTATGCTCAGGGTGTTTGGATGTGGAGTTATTTTAATTAGTTTACAACATGTTCTTGAAGAAAAGTCTCTCAGACTACTGAGAAGCCAGTGATTAGGTCATGGAAATTATTTCAGTGTTTTACTTATTTCTACTTGGGTTAAATGTAACTTTCTGCTTTCAATATTTTTCTTCCCGAGAGGAGAGAAGGTTTCCATCGTTACGAACAGGCATCCACGCCAGTCTGGGCGAGCCTGCGCGCCAGCATGCCCGGGCGCCCCGAGCATCCCGGGCGCCGGCCGGGGAGTGCAGTGGGGGAGCACCCGCGGTCCCCGGGGAGCGTCGGCGCCCGGCCCGCGGCGCCGAGGGGCCGAGCCTGCGCCCGCCTCCCCCGCTGGTTGGTCCAGGCAGCCAGAAATCAGCGCGAGGACAGCCTCGCTCTCCTCCCCGGAGCGGCCGGGCACGGCCACCCCCAGAGAGTAGGGCAACTCCACCGTAAGCTCTAAAAATGGATTTGCCTCTCGCTCGGGGGCAGGAAGGTGGGCAGGCGGGGCGCAGTGTTCGTCACCCGCGGCGCGGAGAGGAGGCGTCGTGACGCCGGGGTCGGTGGCCCAATTCTCTACTCTTGGTAAGATGGCTCCGCTGCTAACTCGCCGGCGCGACCACACACATACCTTTCCCTTCTCAGCCTCCGTGCCGGGGCCGCGGAGGCCGTTCGCGGCGCAGGGCCAGCTCGGTGCGACCCCCGGCCGGCGCCGCGGGCGCGAGTGCGGGTCTTGCGAACCGCCTGCCCGCCAGACAAAGCTGACAACATGGCTACCTCCGCTCGAACAAGTTCCTCGCAAGTTGAGCCACGGCAGGCGCCCCGGCTGCGGCCGAACGCCGCGCGCGCCTCGGCGGCCGTCGTCCATCAACTTCAAGTTTCCCTCCGCAGAACCGGGCCCGCCGCCCGTCCGGCGCAGAGCACCGGCCGCCAGCGCGAGGCCGGGCCCGGGAAACTTTCAACGTCTGCAGCCCGCAACTGACAGCCCGGCGGCGGGCGGGCGCCCGACTCACCTTCAGACAGGTCCTCGATGCACTCGAAGGTGATCTCGAACTGGAACGGGTTGTAGAAAGGAGAAGGGTTATCCAGCACCACTACATTGTTCACCTGAACCTTTGCCATATTTTGAATAAAAAACAAACAATGGGAATGGGGGCTTGTTGCGGCACAATAAAGTCCAGCGCGCGGCCGCTCGGGAGAGCGCAGACCCCCGCCCCGGCGCCTGCCCGACGTCGTGCAGCGGCGACTTGAGAAACTTTTTTTTCCTCTTTTTATTTACACGGGAGCACTCCACAGTGTTTTGCAGCTTTCCTATTTCACTAAACTACAGCCCATTCTGCTCTGATAACTAGCAGCGTTGCCCGGGATTGGCTGCACCCGAGCTCTGACCCTCCTCCTCCAGCGAGGGCCTCGGCGGCGAGCAAGATGGGCTCCCGCTCCCGGAATGGACTCGGAAACTTTAACTGCGGCTCCACCTGCTGGTGTGGATTAGGACAAAGGCGGAGAACAAAGTGAGTGGAATACGGGCTGGGAGGCCCGCGCGGAGGCCGCCGGCGGCGGCGGCGAGGGGGGAGGGGCGGCGTAGGCCCCGCCCCCGGCCCGGCGGCTCCCGCGCCTCACGTCGGGCGTGGCCGCGGGGGGGCGGGGCGGGAGTGGGAGGAGGCGTGGCCGCGGCGGGGAGGCGTGCTCGTGGACGGCGAGGCGGCGGGAGGGCGCGATTCTGGGCGACGCCCGCCCCTCGGGTTTTTGCTTGGTGTGGTTTCTGCTTGGGTCTTTTTTTTCTTTTAACGCTCCTTTTACATCAGTCCAACGGCTGTGCTGTCTCTCTGCTGAATTTAGCAGCTGTGATTCGGTTGACTACACTGGGTTAGGTTCAGCTGTCTACCTACAGGGGTAACATTTGGGGTAGAGAGAAGGGTTGGTTGCAGTGGAAATAAATTTTATTTTATAGACCCCGTGCCGGCTCGAAAGGAGCAAAGCCATTTTGGAAACCTAGTTCTTGGTCAATATCTGCGTTTGGGCACTACAGCGCCATTAGTTAAATAGACACAAAATGAAGGGTGAAGAGAGGCTTTTTCATGGACGCTTTGCTTGGAAAATCTGGGTGGATAATATTTGGGCTGCGTCTGGGTCTCCCGTTTTAATCTGGAAAGCCTTCGAATAAGAAAACGATTGTTAGAGTGTGATCAGTTACACCCCAGGTTTTTGTCGTTTGGTGAGCGGAACAGGAGCATAAAGAGAAAATGGAAGTGTCAAGAAACCAAAGGGCAAAAAATATGATAAGAAAGGGAAAGAAAGAGTAAAGACACAGCAGCATATTAGGACATGTGATTTTCAAAAAATTTATGACCTAAACCGTTAGTAAGTAAAAATTTGTGGCACCACAAGTTTTGAGGAGTCTTTCTTGATTCATTGGCATTCATGTCGATTCATTTATGCTGTTTGACTACCATTGTGGGGAAAGGGAGAGGTTTTAACAGATTTGTGAGACTGTTGAAAAATTTGTTTACTTAGTAAGAGTGCTATAAAGATTTCTTTTAATACCTGCTGTTCATAAACCTTTTTTTTTTTCTTAAATGTTTTCAGTGAAACCAATGACCTTGGCTAATTAAATTCAGAGAAAGTATTTTTTTTTCTTAAGTATTATCTGTGTGGAAAGAGTTATTTCTTAGTATAGTGCCCAGGATTTTGAATTGTCATTCTTTAGACATTGTGCATACTTAAGTAGGTTGCTGTTGATGTAGCTTCTTTATCTGCTGGTCTTTTGAAAGTTAATATGGCACAAGTAATACCAGGCCGCCCCATAGAGTGAGGGTTCTCATTTTATTGGCAATGGATTAAACAGTAAACTAGGACCTACCAGAAAAGGTTTCCTCAAGCCCAATTGTTTATGCACCTTAGACCGAATCTTAGTGTGGTGATAGATGCAGATTACTGTGATAAACTATATTCCCTCTTCACTCCTAATTGTGCTGGTCCTAACACTAGCCAAGATGAAGTGTTAATTACTGTATGCTGTTAAGATACACTGCATATGTAAGATAATGGCCTTTTGAAGATTAAAACATGACTTACTTGAGAATGGTGTACAGTTTTCTGATTATTGCAGGCCCTCTTAAGAGGAGATTCTAATTTACTTTATAAAAATGACATTGTAAGCTTGATAAAATGAAGTGTATTTTGCAGTCCGACTGTAGGTACGTCATAATAAGGTCTATCTTCCATAAAACTTGATGCATAAAGAACTGGAAAGATTAACCTGGATACTACTAGTTTGGCTTATTTTCTTTAAAACCTTTTGTTTAACATGTCATATATGATAGTATTTAAGGGAAAAATGACCCTTCTTAATAGTCCACTGGCAGCTGCAAGTATTGGCTCCGGGCCTCTTCTGTTGCCTGTCCTAACTCTTATTATTGCTCCTCAAAAACATTAAAGAGGCTTTGAGCACTTTCTCCAATAGTTTCTTTCTTCACCGTTGACAATACTTTAAAAGAAAGGTCGAAGGAATTCCCAGATGTGCCGTGGCATATTTCAAAGTGAGCTGGTGTCTCATAGAGGGGAAAAAAGATTGTGAAAGCATCACTCTGGTTTCAGAAACAATCTTTAAGATTTCTTGCTGGGCAACTTTTTGGTGGCTCAGGCATCTAACCATATTGTAACAGATGGAGCACCATGAGTGTCCTCATTTATTAGTGCCCAAGTACCCAAGGGGACCCATGGGATATAGAGCTAAATAGAATATAATCTCTAAAATTGCTACTCTCTGTACAGATTACATGGGGGAAGGATGGCTGAAAGAGATGGTTTGTGTTCCAAGATGAACAAAGCCTAATCTAGTGCCTCTAAGACAGAGATAAGTGAACCTAGTTAACTATTGTTATAGGCTGAATTATGTCCCCCACCCCATTCATATATTGAAGCCCTAACTCTCCAGTACCTTAGAATGTGACTATATTTGGTGATAAGGCCTTTGAAGAGGTGATTAAGTTAAAATGAGTTCCTTAGACTGGGCTGTTATCCAGTCTAACTGGTGTCCCTATAGAGGAGGGAATTTGGATGTAAAAAGAGACACCAAGGGTAGCAAGCACAGAGAGAAAAGACCACGTGAGGACACAGCAAGAAGGCAGCTATTTGCAAGCCAAAGAGAGGCTGCAAAAGAAACCAGCCCTGCTGACACCTTAATCTTACACTTCTAGCCTCCAAAACTGTGAGAAAATACGTTTGTATTCTTGAAGCTATCCAAGCTGGTATTTTGTTAAGGTGACCCTAGCAAAAAAACACAGCTATAATTTTTTCCCTCACTGTTAGGTTTATTTGGCAATCTGAGTTTATTTAATTCAGTTATTGGTCTGTTATCAAGTGCTTTCTGCGGTGTGTAATGAGGTGATCATTCAGCCATGCCAGTGGGTTGTGGCGAGGTGTGGAGTGGTGTGCTACAGCTATTTAGAGAAAATACCTACAGGTGTTGGGCATACAACTTAAAGTCTGAAGGGACAAGATGCAGCTTGCTTTCTTGCTCCAAAGCTCCTCTGCAGAGGGCTTCTAAGAATCTTGAAGTTAAATTGAGGTCACATACAAAACAAGATGAAAGAGTGAATTAAAATGAACTAGAATTAAATAGAATTTTTAAATTAAAATATATTGAATTAAAATATGTTATAACTAAGATTTGAATCAAGTCTCAGGTCCTGCCTGCTGCTGAAGTTATCATAGGAATGGAAGTATTCACCTCTTGCTTTTGTTCAAATCCTGGATTTCCACCCAGGGTAATTATATTAGCCTGCATTTAATTCTCTTTAAAGAGGCATTTGCATTATCATCTTCATCTTTAAAAAAAACCTCATATAAAGCTTGTTGTAGTATGATTTTTAGTTAGTTTAAAGGACTCCCAATTATTTATTAGTTAGGATATCAAAATTTAATGATAGTTTTAATAATTTTTTAAGATTTTGTTTATTTATTTGTTAGAGATAGAGTACAAGAAAGGGGAGCATGGGACTTAATTCCAGGACCCTGGCTGGGATCATGACCTGAGCTGAAGGCAGACAACCGAGCTACCCAGTTGTCCCTTATTGATAGTTTTAAATAAGATTTTTTTATATAAATGTAGCATGTCAAGATTTGCTAGAGTTTACATTTCTAAAAGGAATAAATCCTACAATAATGATTGTGAAATTGTGCTCGTGTTTGTGAAATACTCAAAGGGCAAACATACATAGACTTTATTGGAAAGATAACTGTGTATAATCAAGTGAGTATGGTACAGAATAGAATGTGTTAGATGCAACTTTAACCAGTTATTGTTAAAGTTCTGTGAGAGGCAAAATAGGATATCACAATAAAGCCTATGTGTGTTTGTGTGTGCATAGTTAATACATATATATGTATATATAAATATATATGGTATGATATATATATAATATATGTATATATATGGTATGATGCTTTATTTATCATTTGTAAAGAATTTTTAAATAAACTGCTTTTAAGCCCGCTAACATCCTGGTATGGTAGCAAGGTAAGGTATTATCATTCCTATATAACAAATGAAGACTGTTGCTTTGATTGCTGGCTTAGTGCTTCTCTACTCTCTCTCCTCTGTCAGATATTTAAAGGAGCCTCTGAGTGTAGAAAAAGCAATTGGTATCATTTACTGGAAGAACCCACAGGCTGGCAGACACGGTAGTGATGCCTTGATTAATGAACTCTTGAGGAAAGACAGCTCCATAAATGAGGTTAGCACAGGTACATACTGGGAGTGAGAAGAGGCTCAGCCAAGGCAAAGCTGTGGGAGTCTCCCCCTTGAGGCACTACAGAGGTCAAGCCTCCTGTTGCAGAAGGGATATTCGGGAGGGAGGATGGAGCTGCACATCCTAGAATGTGTCCACTTTTTTGGAGGTTTCCATATTTGTAACATGATCACCCCCCTCCCCCATTCTGTGTTCCACCTCATTAATAACATTTTCACTACTTAGTGTTCACGGCCACCCATCATTAGGTTACAAATTTGTTGAAGATATAAACTATGACTGATCCCTTATCCATAGCAGGACTCCACTGTAAAATACCCTTTGGATAGCTGTCAGTGACATTAGTCAGCTTTCTGAAGCACCATAGTTACTTTTGCTGTTGACAGTTTTTAGTGCTTTTTAGTGTTTTTGACCGGAAGAATATGAATGGAAATGCTTAATAAGTATTTTCCATTTCTTGTATCTAGTTTTTTACCATGTGTTCTTACCCCTTTAATAAATGAAGCTCCTTCTGAATTCATTTTCCTCTTGAACTCAGCCTCCACTCATCCATCTTCCTTCATGTTTTACATTCAGTCCTTTTCTCTTTAATCCCCCACCTCTGTCATTTATCAGATGCTCTCTTTTCCTGCTATCAGGAGAAATGTGTGGTAAGTAAAGGACTCAGATCTTTAAAACCTCTCTAGGCTAGAGTACCGCTTGCACAAAGCCACTGCTAAGCATAGCAGCATTTCTAGTTGGTTACTATAGAGACAATCAGCATTCGATGGAGCCTCTCCTCACAGAAGCTAGGCAGGGAGGTTTCTCGAGATTAGAGGCCTCATATGCAGGGTGCTGTGGAAAAGGCCAAGAACTAAAAAGGATAGGAAGGGGAAAAGTCTCACAAATAAATGAGCTTATAGGTGACTAATTGAGAGATTTTGGGTTGGTAGAACCTGTGCCTGCCAAAGCCTTGAATCCAGGATATAAATAATCTACTTTTAAGAACCCCAGTATAGTTGCACAGTAATTTTTTTTTTAATAACAGCTATGCTGCTATGAACTTTTATACACAAATTTTTGTGCAGGACCTATGTTTCCATTCCTTTGGTTACATGCTTAATTAAGAGTGGAATTGCCGGGTCATATGATAACTCCTTTTGAGGAACTACCAGGCTGTTTGCCAATGTGCCTGCACCATTTTACATTCCCACCAGCAATGTGTGAGTGTTCCAATTTCTCCAAATCCTCACCAGTGCTTGTTATTATGTCTTTTTGATTACACCCATCGGCGATATATGAGGTGCTATCTCATGTTTTGACTTATGTTTCCCTGATGGCTAAAGATGTTGAGCATTTTTTGTTTGCTTATTGGCCATTTGTATATCTTCTGTGGAGAAATGTCTGTTCCGATCCTTTGGTCATTTGAACAATTGGGTTTTTGTCTTTTTCTTGTTGAGTTGTGAGAGTTCTTTATATGTTCTAGTATATGTGCTGCCAAAATGAGTACATGTTCTTTATATATTCTGAATACAAGTCTATTATCAGAGACCTTCAGAGACTTGTATATATCAGGTTCAGAAAAATTTTCTCCCATTCTTTGAGGGTTGTTTGTTTTTTGTTTTTTGGGGGTTTTTTTGGCAGTGGCCTTTGCTACACAAAAGCTTTCAATTTAGATGAAATCCATTTTATCTATTTTGCGCTTTTTAAAAAAAAGTCTGTTTTGCTTTTTTTTTGCTTGTTCTTTTGGGGTCACTTCTTGAAAACACTGCCATTATAATCAAAGGTCATGAAGATTTACACCTGTTTTATTTATTTACCTAAAGCATTTTATACATTTATTTTTGTTTTCTTCAAGGATTTTAATAGTATCAATTTTAAAGTTTTTTTTATTATAATAGTGTATTTAAACTAAAAAAAACAACAACCATTCACCCATTTCTCCCTCCATACCAGTAGATTGGCAACCACCAAATGTCTGTGAGCTTGATTCTCTATATCTATGAGATTTTCTAGAGTCCCCAAGTAAGAGAGATTGTGCAGTATTTATCTTTCTCTGTCTTACTTATTTTGCTTAATACAGTGTGCCCTCAAGGTTTATTCAAGTTGTGAATGGCAAGATTTCATTCTTTTTTATGGATAAATAATATTCGTGTATGTGTGTGTGTGTATATACTATAATTTCTTTATTCATCCATCAACACTTAGGTTGTTTTCATGTCTTGGCTATTGTAAATAATGCTGCAGTGAACATGGAAGTGCATGCATCTTTCTAGTTAATGTTTTTGTTTTCTTCAGATAAATACCCAAAGTGCAATCGTTGAATGGTTTCCCTCTAAGAGTTTTATACTTTTTAGCACCTTATATTTAAGTCTTTGATCCAGTTTGAATTATTTTTTGTATCTGATGTGAAGTAGGGGTACAAATTCATATTTTTGCATGTGGGTGTCCAAATTCCCAGCAGTATCATATGAAAAGACTATTCTTTCCCCCAAGAATGAATTGATCATAAATGTATGAGTTTATTTCTGGACAATGAGTTCTGTTCTCTTGGTCTGTATCCTTATGCCATTACCATGTTTTCTGATTATGGTAGCTTTGTACTAAGTTTTGAAATTAGGAAGCATGAGTTTTCCAACTGTTCTTTTTCAAGATTATGTTGGCTATTTGGGATTCATTGAATTTCCATATGAATTTTAGTATCACTTTATCAATTTCTACAAATAAGATAGATGAGATTTTGACAGGGATTACATTGAATCTGTCGAACCCTTTGGCATATATTGTCATCTTAACAATATTAAGTCTTTCAGTCAACAAATGTGGATGTCTTTTCATTTATTTAAGTCATCCTTAATTTCTTTCAACAGTGTTTTATAGTTTTCAGGGTATAAGTTTTGTTCTTTTGTTGTTGTTAAATTTATCCCTAAGTATTTTATTCTTTTTGATGCTAATGTAAATGGAATTATTTTCTTAATTACATTTCTGTATTCTTCATTGAAAGTGTAGGGGCGCCTGGGTACCTCAGTCCGTTAAGCCTCTGCCTTCAGCTCAGGTCATGATCTCTGGGTCCTGGGATCAAGCCCCACTTTGGGCTCCCTGCTTAGGAGGACTTCTGCTTCTCCCTCTCCCCCTGCTCATGCTTATTCGTGTTCTCTCTCTCTTTCAAAAAAATTATAAAATCTTAAAAAAAGAAAACAAATAGGCTTACAACTGATTTTTAAAAATTGATTTTTGGGGTGCCTGGGTGGCTCAGTTGGTTGGGCGACTGCCTTAGGCTCAGGTCATAATCCTGGAGACCCGGGATCGAGTCCCACATCAGGCTCCCTGTTCAGTGGGAAGCCTGCTTCTCCCTCTCTCACTCCCCCTGCTTGTGTTCCCTCTCTGGCTGTGTTTCTTTCTGTCAAATAAATAAAATATTTTAAAAAAATTGATTTTTGTGTCCTTCAGACTTGCTGAACTCATTTATTAGTTGTAATAAAGTTTTTGTGGATTCCTTTGGATTTTCTGTGTGTAAGATTATGTTATCTGCAAATAGAGTTAATTTTACTTCTTTGTTTTCCCCTCTGGATGCCCATTATTTCATGTTTGGCCTAATTACCCATTCCAGAATCCCTAGTATTGTGTTTAATAGAAATAGTGAGAGTGGGGTGCCTGGGTGGTTCATTTGGTTGAGTTCCTGACTCTTCCAGGTCCTTGTCTCCAGGCTGGGTCCTAGGATCAAACCAGCATGGGGCTCTGTGCTCAACGGAGAGTATGCTTCTCCTCTTCCTCTCCTCGTGCTCCTTCCCTCTGCCATGTCTGCTTTCTCACTCTCAAATCAATCTTAAGAAAAAAAAAATAGAATGAACGTCCCTTTCTTATTTTCTTGTTTTCAGTCGTAGCAGGAAAACATTAAGTCTTATACCATTAAGAATAATGTTTAGTTGTGGGTTTTCTGTAGATGCCCTTTATCAGGTTGAGGAATTTCCCTTCCGTTCCTAGTTTGTTGAGTGTTTTACATGAAAGAATATTGAAATTTGTCAAATGCTTTTGCTGCCTCTATTGAAGTAATCATGTGCTTTTTGTCCTTTATTCCATTAATACAAGAATGCTACATAAATTGGTTTCAATATACCTCAGTCTTATATTTCTAGATAAATCTCACTTTGTCGTGGTGTATAATTGTTTTTATATATTGTTGGATATGGTTTGCTGGTATTTTGTTGAGGATCATTGTATTTGTAGAGATATTGGTCTTAGTATTCTTGTGATGTCTTTGCTTTTTGGTATGTGGGCAATACTGGTCTCATAGAATAAGGTACAAAGTGTTCCCTTCTCTTAAACCTTTAAAGAAGAGTTCTGAAAAATTATTATTTGATTTTTTTAGATGTTTGGTAGAATTCACCAGTGAAGCTGTGTGTGGGTTTTCTTCATGAGTAGTTTATTATTATTACTAATTCAGTCTCTTCACTTATTATAAGTCTATTCAGATTTTCTTTTATTCTTGAGTCAGTTTTGGTAGTGTCTTTCTATGAATTTGTCAGTTTCATCCAGGTTACAGAAATAGTTAACACACAGTTGTTCATTGTATTCCCTTATAATAATCCTTTTTATTTAAAGTCATAATAATGCCTCATCTTTGAGTCCTGATTTTAATAATTTGATTCTTACTGGTTTGATCAGGTACCTAAAAGACTGTCAACTTTTGGTTTTATTTTCTCTATCATTTTTATATTGTCTACTTCTGTTTACTCTAATATTTATTATTTCCTTATTTCTGCTTGTTCTGAATTTAGTTTGTTTTTCTTTTCTTTTTCTTTTTTTTCCAGTGTCTTAAGTGGAAGCGTAGATTAGAGATTCAAGATTTTTCTTCGTTTTAAATGTAGGCATTTACACAGAAATCAGTTGTGTTCCTATACACTAACAATGAAAATATAGAAAGGGAACTCAGAGAATCAATTCCATTTCCTATAGCACCAAAACCCATGAGATACCTAGGAATAAACCTACCCAAAGAAATTAAGGATCTGTACTCGAACTACAGAACACTCATGAAAGAAATTGAAGAAGACAAAAAGATGGAACAACATTCCATGCTCATGGATCAGAAGAATAAACTTTGCTTAAATGTCTATACTGCCCAGAGCAATCTGTACTTCAGTGCCATCCCGATCAAAATTCCATGATCATTTTTCAAAGTGCTGGAACAAACAATCCTAAAATTTATATGGAACCAGAACAGACCCTGAATTACTAAGGAAATGTTGAAAAAGAAAAAGCTGGGGGCATCACGTTTCCTGATTTCAAGCTTTATTACAAAACTGTGATCACCAAGACAGCATGGTACTGGCATAAAAACAGACATATAGACCAATGGGACAGAGTAGAGAGTCCAGATATAGACCCGCAGCTCTATGGTCAAATAATCTTCGACAAGCAGGAAAAAATATCCAGTGGAAAAAAGACAGTCTCTTCAATAAATAGTGCTGGGGAAATTTGGACAGCTACGTATAGAAGAATGAAACTCGACCATTCTCTTATGCCACACACAAAGATAAACCCGAAATGGATGGAAGACCTCAACATGAGGCAGGAATCTATCAAAATCCTAGAGGATAACATAAGCAGTAACCTCTTTGACATCGGCCACAGCAACTTCTTTCAAGACACGTCTCCAAAGGCAAAGGAAACAAGAGGGAAAATGAACTTTTGGGACTTCATCAAAATAAAATCTTCTGCACAGCAAAGGAAACAGTCAACAAAACAAAGAGGCAACCCACGGAATGGGCGAAGATATTCACAAATGATACTACAGACAAAGGGCTGATATCCAAAATCTGTAAAGAACTCAAAGTCAACAACCAAAAAAAAAAAAGATGATCAC
The DNA here is from genome assembly GCA_004023965.1 of Spilogale gracilis. Lineage (NCBI taxonomy): Eukaryota > Metazoa > Chordata > Mammalia > Carnivora > Mephitidae > Spilogale > Spilogale gracilis. The sequence goes on along the minus strand of PITA01002567.1, from coordinate 107,716 downwards.
ATTAAAAAAAAAAAAAAATGGGCAGGAGCCATGAAGAGGCACTTCTTCATAGACGACAAACAAATGGCTAACAGACACATGAAAAAATGTTCGTCATCATTAGCGATCAGGGAAATTCAAATCAAAACCACATTGAGATACCACCTTACACCAGTCAAAATAGCCAAAATTAACATTACAGGAAACAGGTGTTCGAGAGGCTGTGGAGAAAGGGGAACCCTCTTACACTGTTGGTGGGAATGCAAGTTGATGCAGCCACTTTGGAAAACAGTGTGGAGATTCCTTAAAAAATTAAAAATAGAGCTACCCTATGATCCTGCCTTGCACTACTGGATATTTACGCCAAAGATACAGATGTAGTGAAAAGAAGGGCCATATGTACCCCAATGTTCATAGCAGCGATGACCACAATCACCAAACTGTGGAAAGAGCCAAGGTGCTCTTCAACAGATGAATAGATAAAGAAGGTATGGAATGGAACCATACAATGGAATATTAATGCCTCCATCAGAAAGGATGAATACCCAACTATTGTAGCAACATGGACGGGATGGGAGGAGATTATGCTGGGTGAAATAAGCCAAGCAGAGAAAGTCAAATATCATATGGTTTCACTTATTTGTGGAGAATAAGGAGTAATACGGAGGAAAGTAGGAGAAGGAAAGGAAATGTGAATTGGGATAAATCAGGGAGCGAGATGAAACATGAGAGACTTTGGACTCAGAAATGAACTGAGGGTCTTGGAAGGGAAGGGGTGGGGGAATGGGTGAGCCTGGTGGCAGGTATTAAGGGCACATATTACATGGAGCACTGGGTGTGGGGCATAAACAATGAATCTTGGAACACTGAAAAAATAAAATAATGTTATAAAAAATTAAATAAAATAAATGAAACAGAAAATTTAAAAAATGTAGGCATTTATAGCTATAAGTTTCTCTCTAAGAACTGCTTTAGCTGCATCCCATTAAGTTATACTAAGTTAGATCCTCATTTTCTTTCCTCTCAAAGTATTTTCTAATTCTTTTTTCATATTTTATTAATTTATTAAAAATAATTTCTACACTCAATGTCTGGCCTAATTACTTTTTTATACAGCTACCTATTCACTACATGGGTGTCCTTCTGCACTGTCTCTGGCAAATGGATATTCCACATTTGCTTACATAATTACTTTGATGAGAAGTTACTGCTTTGTAAAGTCGCCTGTTCCATTTTAAATACCTCAAGTTTTCCAGTAGTTCCATATAAAATTCTGCATGATGGTCTCTGTTATTTCTCTTGAAGTTGCCCCCAATTGGTCTAATTTCTCTTCCGAAGGATAGTTCTCTAAGTATGTAAATGTTTTTTAAATGACATTATTTCCTTGTCCTTTATTATATGTTTACCCTTCTGTTTCTTATTAGTATTTCCTTTAAAATTTGATGTCCCCAAAAGTAAACAGTAATACTCTAGATCCATAGGCAGCAACCTTTTTTCTATAAAAGGCCAGTGATAAATATTTTAGGTTTTGAGGGTCTGCAGTGTTTGTCACTTACCTCTGCCATTGTAGTATGGAAGTAGCCATTGACAATAAGTTAGTGATGTCCGTGACTCTGTTCCAAAAATATTTTTACAAAAACAAGTGGTTGGGCCAGATTTAGCCCGCAGATCATAGTTTGCTGACTTCTGTTCTAGACGTCATCTAACTAGTGCAGAAGCCAGTGTGATTATATCTTCACTTGTGAATGCTATTCTCACATTAACATATTTTGAAAATTGTATTAAAATATTTTTCCGATACTAGCATAGCCACTGCAACCCTCTTTTGATTACTGTCTAAAATGTGTCTCTTATGGACAACACATAGTTGGATCATGTCTTTGTATTCATTCTGCAGACTGCTTTTTATTAAAGTGTTTTGTTTACACTTAACGTACTTACTGATGGGGTAGGATTTATGAATGCTGTTTTCCGCTGTTTTCCACACGGCCTCTGTCCTCTTTGTTGCGATATTCTCCATTACTGCCCTCTTCTGTGCTTGATGTAATTTCTAGTGTATCATTTAATACGTTTTTGCTTCTTTTACTGTGTTTTTTGGGCTTTATTTTCTTAGTGATTATCTTGAGGGTTATTATAACATCTTAATGTAAAACCAATCTAATTCAGATTAATACTAATTTAATTTTAATAGTATATAAAAATTTTGTTCCAATATAGTTCTGTTCCCTCCACCTTCTTTTGGGCTATTACTGTCATACAAATTTCATCTTTATACATTATAAGGTGATCAACACAGTTTTATAATATTTGCTTTCTGTGGTTTTTAAATCAGAACAAAAGAGTTACAAACAAAATTATATTGATTCCATCTTTAATATTTACCTATGTTGTTAAATTTACTGGTGTTTTTTATTTATTTTTTTTTTATGTGTACTTGAGTTACTGTTTTAGTGTTCTGTCATTTCAGCGTGAAAGACTCCCCCAGTATTTCATGTAGGTCCGGTCTATTGGCACTAATTTGTTTTTGCCTGGTATTTTTACTTTACAGTAATGAAATTGTAGCGTGTGTATTATTTTGCTTAATATTGTGTTTTAATATTTCATCTAGGGGCGCCTGGGTGGCTCAGTTGGTTAAGCCACTGCCTTCAGCTCGGGTCATGATCCCAGAGATCCAGGATTGAGTCCCATGTCGGGCTCCCTGCTCAGCGGGAGGCCTGCTTCTCCCTCTCTCACTCCCCCTGCTTGTGTTCCCTCTCTGGCTGTGTTTCTCTCTGTCAAATAAATAAAATCTTTAAAAAATTTTATCTATATTGTTTAGCTGCACATCATTTTTTATTACTGTCTTATTCCATAGTAGGACTATACAACAATTTCTTTATCTGTTCTACTGTTAGTGGACTTTTGAGTCTGTTCTATGGGGTTTTTTCCTTCTTTAATCTGTTGATGTGATAGATAACATCAATTGATTTTTGTTTGTTGAACCAGCCTCGCATACCTCAGATAAATCCCACTAGGTTATGCTGTGTAATTCTTTTTATACATTTTTGGGTTTAGTTTGCTAGTATTTTAGTATATTCTGTTGCCACATGTGTGTGCTACCAAATGTATGTGCTGCCAAAGTAAGCACAAGTTTGCTAATATTTTACTGAAGATTTTTACATCTATGTTCATGAACAATATAGGCTTTTCTTGTAATGTCGTTGTTGGGTTTTGGTATTAAGGTAATGCTGGCATAGAATGAGTTAGGAAGTATTACCTCAACTTCTGTCTTCTGCAAAAACTGTAGAGAGTGGGTATCATTTTTTCCTTAAATGTTTAGGAGAATTCACCAGTGAAGCCATCTGGGCCTGATACTTTATATTTTAGAAGGTTATTGATTATTAATTCAGTTTCTTTAATGGATATAGGCTTATTCAGATTATCTGTTTCTTATGTGAGTTGGCAGCTTATGTTTTTCAAGGAATTGTTCCATTTCATCTAGGTTATCAAATTTGTGGGCATAAAGTTGTTCGTAATAATTCTTCTTTATCTGTTTCATGTCAGTAGGATCAGTAATGATGTCCCTCTTCATTTCTGATATTAGTAATTTGTGTCCTTTCTCTTTTTTTCTTAGCTTATCAATTTTATTGATCTTGTCAAAGAAAGATTTTGGATTCAGTGATTTTCTCTATTGATTTCCTGCTTTCAATTTCATTGATTTATGCTGTAATTTTTATAATTCCCTTTCTTCTGCATGCTTTGGATTTAATTTGCTCTTATTTTTCTAAATTCCTAAGGTGGGAGCTTGTATTATTGATTTTAGATATTCTCTTCTAATATATGCACTAGTGCTATCAGTTTCTAAGCACTGCTTTCATTGCATCCCACACATTTCATTTGGATTTAGTTCAAAACATTTTTAAATTTCTCTTAAGAGTTCATCCTTGTCCCGTGTGTTATTTAGTAGTGTGCTATTTAATCACATAATTTGGGATGTTCTAGTCTTCCTTCAGTTATTGTTTTCTAGTTTAATTACACTGTGGTCTGAGAGATTTATGATTTCCTTTCTAAATTTTCTACGGTGTGTTTTATCGTCCTGCATGTGGTCTATCTTGGTGAATATTCCATGGGATCTGGAAAAATATATATATTCTGCTGTTGTTGGATGAAGTCATTTATAGATGCTTATTACATTCAGTTGATTGATGGTACTTTTGAGTTCAGTTATGGCCTTTCTGATTTTCTGCCTGCTGGATGTGTCCATTTCCCATATAGAAGGGGTGGTAAAGTCTCCAAATACAATACAAATTCATCAGCTTCTCCTTTGATTTCCACAGTTGTTACCTCAAATGTTCTGAGGCCCATAAATATAAGGATTGTTATGTCATCTTGGAGTGTTTGACCCCATTTTATCGTTATGTAATGCTCTGTCTCCCTGATAATTTTTCTTGCCCTGACAGCTATTCTGTCTGAAATTAATATAGTTACTCTCATATTTTTTTGGATTAGTGTCAGCATGGTCTATCTTCCTTTGTCTTTACTTTTAATTTATATGTTTATATTTAAAGTGGGTTTCAAAAAAAGTAAAAATAAAATGGGTTTCTTATAGATAATGTATAGTTGGGTCATTTTTTATCAATTCTAATGATCTGTCTTTTAATTGGTATATTTAGACTATACATGTTTAAAGTGATTATTAATGTAGCTGGATTAAGACTTGCCATATTTGTTAGCATTTTCTATTTATTGCCCTTGTTCTTTGTTCCTGTTTTTATCTTCCACTTTTTCTGCCTATTATGGTTTTAATTGAGCATTTTATATGATTCCAGTTTTTCTCCTTAGTATATCAATTATGCTTCTTTTTAACTTTTGTAATTGGTTGCTCTAGAGTTTGCAATATACATTTACAATTAATCTAAGTCCACTTTTTTTTTAAGATTTTATTTATTTGGCAAAGAGAAACACAGCTAGAGAAGAAACACAAGCAGGGGAAGTGAGAGAGGGAGAAGCAGGCTTCCTACCAAGCAGGGAGCCCAATGCAGGGCTCAATCCCCGGACTCCAGGATCATGACCTGAGCCAAAGGCAGACACCTAACGACTGAGCCACCTAGGCGCCCCCCAAGTCCACTTTCAAATAGTACTAAAAATACTTCATAGGTAGCCCAGTACCTTATAACTAGCAAGATATTTCTAATTCTTCTTTCTCATCCTTTTTTTTATTGCTCCCATTCATTTCACTTGAACTTAAACACATATAAGCATACATATTTGAATACATTATTGTTATTATTTTTAACAAACTACTGTCTGTTAGATGAATTAAGAATAAGAAAAACAGGGGCGCCTGAGTGGCTTAGTCCTTAAGCGTCTGCTTTTGGCTCAGGTCATGATCCTGGAGTTCCAGGATCGAGCCCTACATTGGGCTCCCTGCTTGGCGGGAAGCCTGCTTCTCTCTCACCCTTCTGCTTGTGTTCCCTTTCTAGCTGTGTATCTCTCTGTCAAATAAATAAAATCTTAAAAAAGAAAATAATGAGAAAACAAGGTTTTATTTTACCTAGTTCTTCTTCATTCCTCCTTTATGTAGATATGAGGGTTGTTTTTTTTTTTAAGTTTATTTATGTAAGTGATCTCTACACACTTGATGGGGCTTAAACTCACATCCCCAAGACCAGGAGTTGTATGCTTTTCCCACTGAGCCAGCCAAGTCTCTTTGTGTAGATCTGAGTTTCTGACCTATATCATTTTCCTTCTTTCTAAAGAACTTCCCTTAACATTTCTTGCAAGGCAAGTCTCCAGGCAACAAATTGCCTCAAAAAAAATTTTTTTTTTCTTTTTCACTTTTGAAGATAATGTCATGAAAGGTACAGAATTCTAGGCTGTCAGGCTTTTTCTCTCATACTTTGAATATTTCATTCTACCTTTGTTACTTGCGTGGTCTCTGAGGGGAAATTTGATATAATTCTCAACTTTGCTACTCTACAGGTAAGTTGTATTTTTCCTTTGATTTCTTTCAAGATTTTTACTTTATGTTTGATTTTCTGACATTTAAATATAACATGCCTACATGTAGTTTTTTTAAAAAACGTTTTTCCTGCTTAGTATTATTTTGAGTTTTCTGGATCCATGGTTTGGTGTCTGACATTTATTAATCAATTAATGACTAATTCTTAGTCATTATTGCTTCAAATATTGCTTCTGTTCCTTTCTTTCTTCCTTTCTTCTCATGACATGTTATACCTTTTATAATTGTCCTGCAGTTCTTGGATATTCTGTTGTTATTTTTCACCATTTCTCCTGTTTGCTTTTCAGTTTTGGAAGTCTCCATTGAAACTTGTACTATCCTTACATTAAGAGATTCTTTACTCAGCCATGTCCAGTCCTCTAATGAGCCCATCAAAGGTATTCTTCCTTTCTTTTACAGTGTTTTTGATCTCTAGAATTTTTTTTTATTTTTCTCATAGATTTTACATCTCTTTGCTTATAATATTAGAGAGAAGTTGCTGATATTTAATGGGACAACCTGGGATGACTCTTGGAGTTAAAACTCACAAAAGTCTAGGGTCACCAGCAATTCATCAATTATAGTTCAGGTTTTCTGATACCATTATTGTTTCCCATAAAGGTAACAGCTCGGGTAATTTGTGAGTCTCTGTCTGCCTTCCTAATTTGGAGGACATTGGTTTGCCCTGTAACCTCATTTCTCTAATGCATCTTAAAAGAATTATTGATTTTTCAGTTTTTTCAGGTTTTTACTTACTGTTGAATATGTGGCAACTTTTGGCAACTTCTGAGCTTCTTAAATGCTGGACTAGAAAACATAAGCACTCATAGATTTTTCTCTTGTATTTTCTTCTGTGAGTTTTCATCTATAAGTTTTATATTTTTCATTTAGATCTTTTCATTCACTGAGCTAATTTATGTATCAGATGTGACGTATGGCTCAAGATTGATTTTTTTTTTTTAAAGATTTTATTTATTTGACAGAGAGAAACACAGCCAGAGAGGAAACACAAGCAGTGGGAGTGAGAGAGGGAGAAGCAGGCTTCCCACCAAACAGGGAGCCCGATGTGGGACTCGATCCTGGGACTCCAGGATCATGACCTGAGCCAAAGGCAGTCGCTCAACCAACTGAGCCACCCAGGCGCCCCGATATTTTTTCTTTTTTGCATAAGACTATCCAGTTACTTCCGTTTATAGAACAGATTATCTTTTCTTCATTGAATTACTTTTGCATTTTTATCATGAAATCACTTGACTAGATATGAGTGGGCCTATTATTGGACTCTATTCCATTGTTCTCCCTATCTCTTCTTTTTCTAATACAACACTGAATTAATTACTGTAGTTTTGTAGTATATGCGGAAATTAAATCATGACCTTCTACTTTGCTTTTTGCTTTGATTCTTCTATTTACTTTACTTCTCCATATAAATTTTGGAATCACTCTGTCAATTTCTATACAAAGAAAAACTCCATTAGAATTTTGTTTGGGAGGGGTGCATGGGTGGTACAGTTGGTCAAGCATCTGACTCTTGATTTCCGCTCAGGTCATGATCTCAGGGTGGTGCAATTGAGTACTTGTCAGGTTCTGTGCCCAGTGCACAGACTGCTTAAGACTCTGTCTCCCTCCGCACTGCCCCCTCGCTCTCCCCACTTGTTCTCTCTTTTTCTCTCAAATAAGTAAATAAATAAATCTTTTCTTAAAAAGCTGTTTAGAATTACATTGAGTATATAGACCAATTTAGGGAGAATTACAGAGCAATTTGGGGAAGAATCTTTAAAATACTGAGTTTTTCAGGGATGGTTGGGTGTCTCAGTCAGTTAAATGTCTGCCTTGGACTCAGGTCATGATCCCAGCATCCTGGGATCAAGTCCTGCATTGGACTCCTTGCTCAGTAGGGAGCCTGCTGCTCGCTCTGCCTGCCACTTCCTGGCTTGTGCTCACTCTCTCTGAAAAATGAATAAATAAATACAATCTTTAAAATAAATAATAAAATACTGAGTTTTCCAGTTTGTGAACATGTAGTATCTCTTGATTTAATTAGTTATCTGTGATTTCCTTCATCAGTGTTTTGTAGTTCTTATGTAAATATTTTGTACATTATTTTTTATTATTATTTTTTAATAATCTCTGCACCCAGGTGGGGCTCGAATTCACCGCCCAGATCATGCACATTTTTAAAGATTTATACTCAGGTATTTCATATTTTCATGTGCTATTATAAGTTATGTTATTTTTATTTATTTATTTTAAAATATTTTATTTATTTGAGAGACAGAGAATGAGAGAGAGAGCATGAGCAGGGAGAGGGCAGAGGGAGAAGCAAACTTCCTGATGAGCAGGGAGTCCAACAGTGGGGCTTGACTGGGGACTCTGGGATCATGGCCTGAGCTGAAGGTAGACCCTTAACCAACTGAGCCACACAGGTGCCTCAGATGGTATTAATGTTTTAATTGCAGTTTTTAATATTTTTCTAATATATAGAGATGTGATTTTTTAATATTCTTGTATGTTGACTTACATCCAGCAACCTTGCTATACTCATTTAGCTCTAGCAGTTTTTTGTATATTACTTGGAATTTTATACATAATCATATTGTCTGAAAATATAAAACAGTTCATTTTTTCCTTTTTGATCTGATGGATGTTGATTTCTTTTCCTTTATTTTACTGGCTAGAATCTCCACCAAGATTTTGAATAAGAATAATGAGAGCAATCTTCTTGCCTTGTTCTAATCTTGGAGATGAGGGTGGGGGTAAGCATTCAGTCTTTTATGATTAAATATGTCTGATTTTTGTAAATACCCTTTATAAGACTGAAGAAGTTCCCTCTATTCCTGGCTTTCGAAGAGACTTTTTTTTTATAATGAATAATTGTTGAGTTTTGTCAGATTTTTTTTTCTGAATATATTGAGTGGTCATTTTCTTTTTCTTCCTTATTGATATGGTGAATTATATTGGTTAATTTTTGAATGTTGAATTAACCTTGTATTCCGAAGATAAACCTTACTTGATTATAATCTCTTATTTTATGTATTGTCTGATTTGTGTATTTTTTGAGGATTTTTGCATCTTTATGAGAGATACTGGTCTGTAGCTTTCTTTTAATATATCTTTTTCTGGCGTTGATATCTTAATAATGCTAGCTATAGTAAATGAGTTGGGAAGTGTTCCTTGTTTTTATGTATTTTTGAAAATCTTGTATAGAATTGGTGTTACGTCCTTCATAAATGTTTGGTAGAATTCACCATGAAATCATCTCAGTCTGTAGACTTTTGTGTTGCCGGATTTTTAACTACATGGCCAATTTTCAAAAGAGATATAGGAGGATGCAAGCTATCTATTCCTTTTTAGATAAACTTTCACAGTTTTTATATTTCAAAGAATTTGACCATTCCATCTAAGTTATCAAACTTAGGGCTTACAGTTGTTCATTTATTTACTTAATATTAGTTAAGTGTCTGTAGGGTTTATAGTGATACTCCCCTTTCATTCCTGATATTTATAACTTGTTTCTCCACTTTTTTCCTTGGTCAGTCTAGCTTATGAATTTTCATCAACAATAGTTATAAGTACCCATTATGTGTCAATACATTTTAAAGAGCTTTATTATATTCTATTTGAACATCCAAGACTCTGTAAGATATATTCCATTGTTTTCCCCTTTTATAAATGAATAAATAGAGGCCAGAACATATTAGGAAATTTGCCTACAGTATGACAACCAGAATGACAGATCAGGATTCTGGATCCAAGTCTGTGTGACTCCAAAACCTTTGCCTTTTTTTTTTTTTTTTAAGATTTTATTTGTTTGTTTGTTTATTTTAGAGAGCACACAGGCATAAGTTGGGAGAGGGCCAGAGGGGAAGGGAGAGGGAAAGAATATCAGACAAACTCTGCCCTGAGGGCTGAGCCCGCCTGAATCATATTAAAGACCGCCTAATCATAAAAGACATATTAAAGGGATCTTCTTTCTCACACTGTGACTAGGAGCAAACTTTCCATTTTTATCACTGGACTCTAATATCTCCTGTTTTCTGCCTTTGGACCCTTCTCTATAGACAGCATATAATACAGAACCCCTTGTCAGAAGATCTCTGGAGATCTGTTTGCTCCTTCTGTTCAGTAAGGGTACCTAGCAAGGAAAGAGAAAATTTGGAGACTTTTGGCTGCTATAAAATACTCAGTAACATATCTTATATTTTCAGAACATAGAATATTCTGAGACCTTCCAGTGCCTGGACACCAGAAATAGTTGTCCTGATGCCATCCATTTTTTTTAAATGAAGTGTAGTTGACATATAATATTATATTCATTTCAGGTATACACCGTAGTGATTCGACAGTTATATACATTATGAAATGCTCACCATGATCAGTCTGGTTACCATTTGTCACCATACAGTTATTACAGTATTATTAACTATATTTTCTATGTTGTACTTTACATCCCTATGACTCATTTATATGTTTGTACCTCTTAATTCCCGTCACTTATTTTGTCCATCCTCCCATTCCTCCTCCCCTTGGGAACCACCAGTTCTCTGTCTGATGCCATTCATTCTTGACAGATTAGACGTAAAAGCATTGACTCTTTTCCATTTAAAATGTAGGTACTTTTCCCTTGTAGGTATAAGATGCTTTTGAAAATAAAAGCTGACCTAGCTTGCTTGTTTCCGTAGGTCTGACAGTAACTGCTGCGAAAGACTCAGGAGAATGGAATTTGGAGGCTGGGGCATTAGTACTTGCAGATGCGGGCCTTTGCTGTATTGATGAGTTTAACAGCCTCAAAGAGCATGATAGAACCAGTATCCACGAGGCAATGGAGCAACAAACCATAAGTGTTGCTAAGGCTGGGTAAGAGTTTCTTTTCTTTTAAATCTGTGGGAATTATGAGATTAGTTAATAATGTGATCATGGAAAAATGTGAAACTTATTGAACTGCAAGGTATGTTTGGCCTTATCAGGGATTATCAGTTATATTCATCAAGAAACACATTAGCATCCCCATGGAGGTTATGAGGAAGTAAAAATGAGTTGTTGGAACAAAGAAAGGAAAAACTAAGGTATAAATATAAGTTGACTTAATTCATTGCAGGGACTTATAAAGAGCTTTCAATGAAGGATTCAACTTATTCTCGCATTCAATAATGTGTATCTACAGTAGGCATATTACTATGTTAGGAATTTTTAAAGATTCAAAAAGAAATAACGTAATTTCTGCTTTCAGTGGCATTCTCCTTATCTACCCTAATAGAGGGTTGATCACAGCATGTGGAACACTAAATAATAAAATATATTTAAAATATATTAGCTAAAATGAAGTGCCTGTTGTGACTCAGGGAGGTTTAGGGGTTGTGGTATGTGAGTCACTTGTAACATATGGCAGGTCAGATAGAAATCCATTACCCAAGCCCTGGGGTGGTTATGAGAAACTTACCTGGCTACAAAGGCTGACCACCAAATAGCCTGCTGGGTCATCCAAACAAAGGGCAGAGCTAGAACTATCTCAGCCCTAATGCTGCTATTGTAGGTGTGAGGGCAGTTGATCAGGCAGATGGGGCTGACAGCAGAGTCTTCAAACAGTAGTGGGGATGAAAAGGAATGCTGGTGTATATAAATTTTGTGAGATCTGATTATATACACTTGGAAAGAAAAAGGATGTGGGTGAGAGGATAGAGCCCATAGGAAAAAAAACGCAAAAAGGTAGGGAGAACAATGACTAGATCTATTCACTTCGTTCAGTATACATTGACTCAGTGTATATTCATTAAGAACCTGCTGTATGCCAGGCACTGTGCTAGTTACTGAGAAGTATGAAGGTGAATATAGCACTATTCTTGAGGTGTTTGCTATTTTGTTGTGGAAGATAGACAAAAGAGCATCAAAGTGATGGCTCATAATAAAAGTATTATGAAAACCTACCTGAAAATAGTTACTGCTTCTAAACCTTTATCAGGGGATATTAAAGGTATAGTTTCCTGAATATCTTCAATGCTACTTTCCCTACTCATGTCTCCATTTAATTAGCACCTTTGCTGGTTGGTAGAATTTGTGGTTTATTTAGATACGCCTTTTCTAGAGAAAATCTGGGACATTTTGAAATATCCCAAAATATTTTAACCCTTATATCAGAGACAAATGCTATCAATCTATTTTAGGAAGGGAAAAAATTAGCAATGCTATATTGTATGATAGGCTGCAGAATAAGTTTTTTAAAGTGAAAATATTTGTTTACCCACAACTAGTACCTTACCCTCTGCTATGTGTGAATTAGTATGAACCTTTTTTGCTATCTGTAAATATGTCATCAGATTATTTTAGAATATGAAATAAAAAAGCAAAAATATACAAAACATAAGCCTATAAGTTCTTCTCCCATTTCCAGGGTGTGGAAAGCTGTAAGAGCATTTCACTCCCATCCTAACAAGAAAAATCTAAATAGCCTGCAAAAATCATAACTTTCCTTGAACGTTTCAGAGAGCTGAGTTTACAAGGAAATCAAAAGAACTGGATTCTAAAGTGTGACAAGCCCATCTGAGGAAGGATGAGGCACACAAACTGTTCACCTTTGACAGAGCATGAGAGGAAGAGGTGGCTGCTGTAGAAGCAAATAAGGAAAAACAACTAAAATTTTTTAAATTCCTTGATGCCTGTGCATGCGCTAGCATGTTAGTTTTGAGTAACTGGGAACTCCAAACCCAAGGGGAGTTCTCACTTGCAAGCCCTTCTCCATTGGTCTCCAACCCATGGCTTCTAGGCGGAAGAGTAGAGGCAAAAATACCCAAAACCTTTCTACTTTGGGAAGAGGCTAGAGCATCTTCCTTGCCTCCCATAGAAGCTAGGCAAAATGGTCCTTCTGGGAGAAGGGTAGAAGCAAAAACCTTTTCCTGAGGGAAGGGCTGGAAGCATTCTTCAGGTCCAGGATCCTGAATCAAGGCAAAACAGAGGTCTGTACCATGGGGAAAGGGACACAGAACAACTTCTGCCTCAGGACCACTGAAGATAGATGACAGGGTTTTGCTGCCACCAGGTGGGAGGGACAGAAAGGTTTACAGCTTTCTAGGCCATCCCATCCAAAAGCAGGCTTACAGACCCTGCCTCAGACCAGGAGACCAAACCCAGCCTGGCCCCCAAATAAGCCTAACACCTAGTAACAAGCAGTCTGTCAGCAGGGAACGTGTAGGAATATGGAAAGAGACCCACTATGGTGAGGTGTGCGGTGACTGCTGAAAGCTGAAGGTAGAGTAGAAACACCAAGAATGGTCTTCTGGCACTGCAACCCCCACCTAGATACGCAAAGTAACGGCGGCTCAACAGTGAAAGAACTCAAAATCTGTGGTGCATTGAGAGTAAAGATAACAACAATGCCAATGCCCAGATCATCTGTCACGGCCTCACAGACACTAATGGCCTTACACTCACTATACGTAAAATGGTATAATATTATTTGAAGGTAAACTGTAAGAAGTTAAAGATGTATAAACTCTAGAACAACCACTAGAAAATAAAAGAGGTATAACTAACAAACCAGTGATAGAGATAAAAATGGAATTGTAAAAAATAACACAAAAGAATGCAGGAAGAGAAGAAAAAGGGTACAAAGAATAGATGGGACAAATAGAATGCAGTTAGCAAGATGGGAGATATAAATTCAACTGTATCAATAATTGTACTAATAATCATGTAAACAATTAAAAGACAGCGATTGTCACATTGGATAGAAAAGCAAGACCCAACTAAATGCTGCCGTCAAGAAACTGACTTTAAATTCAAATGCATAGGTAAGTTAAACAATAGGAAAAAAATATTCCATGGAAACACCAAAACCTGATTAAGACAATACAAGAAAATAAAACTACAGAATGATATCCCCCCCTGAACAAAAGACATGAAAATTCTTTTTTTTTTTTTTAAGTAAACTCCATACCCAATGTGGGGCTTAAACTCACAACCCTGAGATCAAGAGTACATGCTTTACCAACTGAGCCAGCCAGGTGCCCCATGACATGAGAATTCTTTTTCTTTTTCTTTCTTTTTTTTCTTTTTTTGGCAATTCTTAATAATACTTTAGTAAATTAAATCCAGCAGTATATTAAAAAGATTATACATTATAACCAAGTGGGGATCATCTAGGAATGCAAAGTTGATGTAATATTTGAAAATCAATATAAATTCACATATTAACAGAATAAAAAAGAAAACATCTCAATAGATGCAAAAAACATACCAGACAAAATTAAATACCCAATAATGATAAGCATTATTATCTATTTATTATTATAAAAGGGAAGTCCATCTGCCTATTTAAATGTCATCTATGGAAAACCTAAAAGAAACATTTCATACTTTATAATGAAGTGAAATGTTATCCATTTAAGATTGGGAGCAAGTCAGGGATGTCCAATCTTACTGCTTCTGGCCAGTATTGTAGTAGAAGCCCTAGTCAGTTTAGTGACACAAGAAAAAGAAATAAGAGGCACTCAGTTTGGAAAGGAAGTTAAAACTGTCTATATGACATGATTGTCTCCGTAGAAGATCTGAAAAGAATCAGTGAAAAAAGTATTGTAACTAATAAATGAGTTTTAAAAGTCACAGGATACAAGATTGATGTATAAAAATTAATTGTATTTCTGTATGCTACCAAGGAATAGTTAGAAACTGAAGTAAAACGTACCACTTATGATAGTATCCACAAATATGAAATGTTTAGGAATAAATCTAACAAAATACATTCTAGAGTTTTACAATGAAAACTGCAGAAAATTGATGCAAGAAATAGAGATACATACTGTTTCATTCATCAGAAGACAATGTTATTAAAATACCTGTTTTCCTCAAAGTGGTCTATAGAATCTATACAGTCTCAGTTAAAATCCCAGCAAGCTTTTTGCAGAAATTGACAATTTAAAATTTTATATGGAAAAGCAAAGGAACTAGAATAGCTAAAACAGTTTTTAAAAAGAACAAATCTGCAGAACCTAATTTATTTCAAGATTTACTATAAAGCTACAATAATCAAGATAGCATAGTGTTACTGTAAAGGTAGATCAATGGAAGAGAATTCAGGTCCAGAAAGAGACTCACAGGTATAAAGTTAGTTGATTTTTAAGAACAATGCTAAGATAATTCAGTAGAAAAAGGATAGTCATTTTTTTTTTAAATGGTGTTAGAACACTTGGATATTGATTTACAAAAAATGACTTACACATAAATGCTTATAGCAGCTTTATTCATAATCACCCAGGATAGGAAATAACCCAGAAATCCATCAACTGGTGAATGGATAAACATTTTGATAAAATCATACAGTAGAATACTAGGAAGATAAAAGAACAAACTATTGATACATGTAACAACATGTTGAATCTTAAAAGTGCTATGTGAAGTGAAAGATGCCAGGCACAATGACTACTGAGTTTATGATTCCATTTGTATGAAATTCTAGAAAAGACAAAATTGTAAGAAGAGAAATCAGATCAATAGTTGCCAAGGATTGGGCATTAGGAGAAGAGATTGACTGTAGGGGGTACCTAAAAAAGTTGGATTTTATCATATGAAAATTGTGCCACAATAATCCTTAATTTAAAAAATATGTAAACCCATGTTTTTAGTTATTTTTCCATATGTTTTATTTTTAGATTCAATAGACCTGAACTCATTCTGTGAAATTATTATTGAAATTTCTAAACACTTAACTTTTTTTGTACTTATCTCTTCCCTGATTGCTAACAGTGTATTGACAGGTACAAGTTCACTGCCCAAGCTTTGACTGCCGCTGGTAGACTTGGATAGTAAGCTATCACAGAAGGATAGATGAAGGGAATGGGAAGGAACAACAGTAACAAGGAGAGATGATATATTTATCATCAGTAAACCCTTTTTTTAACTTGAAGTAACATCTCCTAAAGGAAATAATTTTAATAAATAATTTTTAGATTGGATTTCTTTGTTGGAAAAGGAGACAGTTTACAACTAGAAGACATGTGCTACTCATATTTCCAGTCAGTTTTAAATTATTTCTCCTTTAAACAATTTGTCAAATATATATTATGTTCTTGAAGGAGTTTACATGAGAAGCACTTTGAATGCTTTGATCTTATCAACTTTTCTTAAGGGCTTACTTTTTTGACCACTGTATCACAGTAGATATTGGTATTATGGATATTATTATGGTAAACATTTATATGATTATCTTTTCAAGATAAAATTCTTCAAATGTTTCTCTTTTGTCGGGGCTACTCTCCAGACTTTAATACCTCTTTGAACTGTAGTGTGGATTAG
This sequence comes from Spilogale gracilis, assembly GCA_004023965.1. Lineage (NCBI taxonomy): Eukaryota > Metazoa > Chordata > Mammalia > Carnivora > Mephitidae > Spilogale > Spilogale gracilis. The sequence goes on along the minus strand of PITA01002567.1, from coordinate 91,473 downwards.
ACTTGATATTTTAGCTTTCAGCCTCTTCACATTTATGCAAGAATTTTTATTTTTGAGGTTTTTGGCATGTCTATTTCATTTAAAGATTACTATAATTTACCACATTCCAGGAATTATAGGCTCTTTGTTCTCTTCTAGTTGTTATCATTACACTAGTTATAATTCATCTAGGTGCTGGATGTTGGTGGCATTCTGATTTGTTCCACACCCTACATAACTATTTCTGAATTCATAAAGACGTTTATACTATTTAATTTTTATCATGCATTTTAAGACACAGTTTGTAAATGTTGCATAACTGTATTATATAATGGTTTGCTTTTTAAATTTCTCCATCTTCAAAGGGTTTCAACTTGAGCAATTTAGCAAAGATATTTTTCAATTACGTTTACTAACAGAGCTTAGGTTCCTGTGGTCTCTGAACCTACTCAACAGCCAATCCCCAGGGGTAACAGGGCCACCACATGTGGATGAGCTTGAGCAGTTGCCGCTTTTGCTTCTGAATATAATGTTTCTGATGCATGCTGGCCTAAACATGTATTTCAACCAGATTTCACATTTTTTACACTGTTCAAGAATTTTAAAATTGTTCTTAAAAACAGATTAGGCATGGATTCAAATCCATGTCTTGGATTTGAATCTCTTCCATCTTGAGTTGTTAAGGCTCCATATTTTCCAGGCAGAGGATATGACCTGAAATAACGCTCACGAAGGGCAGATGTTACTGTCCAAGAGACCAAGCACCTTTCCTCTGGAATTATTTCCTTCCTTGTGAATTCTTGGTTAAAGTCCTTAAAACTGCCACTGTCACTGCTCATAACAACAAATATCCAATGGTAACAAAAGCAGTGAATGTTCCTTCATTTAAATAAGGTGAAAGTATGGGACACCTGGGTGTCTCGGTCCGTTAAGCATTGGACTCTTGGTTTCTGCCCAGGTCATGATCTCAGGCTTGTGAGATTGAGCCCAAGTGTGCCCTGTAGACTAGGCTTGAGATTTTCTCCCTCTTCCTCTCCCTCCTCTGTTCTCCCCTACTGGTGCACCCTTTCTCTCTCTGTGTCTCTCAAATAAGGAAATAAATAAAATCTTTTAAAAAATTAAATTAAAAAATAGGGCGCCTGGGTGGCTCAGTAGGTTAAAGCCTCTGCCTTTGGCTCAGGTCGTGATCTCAGGGTCCTGGGATCAAGGTCCACATCAGGCAATCTGCTCAGCAGGAAGCCTGCTTCCTCCTCTCTCTCTGCCTGCCTCTCTGCCTACTTGTGATCTCTCTCTCTGTCAAATAAATAAATAAAATCTTAAAAAAATTAAATTAAAAAATAAAACTAAATTGTTAATGTTCTTTTCAAAAAATTGATTGGTTATGGTAGAAAAAGCTTAAGCTTTGGGGTCAGAGAAACCCACAGTCAATTCTAGTCTCTGTTACTACTTTCTGACCTTATGCAACATAATTGCTACTTCTGGGCCTCAATTTAGTCCCTGTGAAAGGAAAATAACAATACCCTCCTTCTAGAAATAGTCTCAATTTAGGGTTGATAGATGTCAATATCCTGGCTCCATGCCTATCATATGGTAAAATTTACAAACATGAAACTTATTGTCTTAACCGTTTTTAAGTGTACAGTTCAGCAATATTAAGTACATTTGAATTGTTGGCAAGTATTTATGTACTTAAAAAAAGAAAAAAAACCCAACTTTGTTTTCTAACCAATCCTTTTAGGTTAGGGTAAGTTAAGATTTGCAACTCTTCAAATTATTATTTCATATGTATATGAAAGTTCCCAGAACTCCTTGTGTTTCTGAACTCTATTGAGTCTGCAAAATAGTTTCAGAATTATTATGCCAACACAGTTGCCAGTAACAACAACCACAAAAAAAATAATATTCAAGCCTTCTTTGCAGTTTTTCTTGTTCTTAGAATATATTCCAATAAGGTCATATTTGGTCAGAGTGCATGTTCAAAGGTTATTTGAACAAATTATTTTCTTGATGTGGTCATATTATTGACTTGGTAGTTAGGAAATAGGGTTTTAAATTTATGTTTGTGTTCACTTTTAGAATTTGTTTTTTTCAGTTTTTAATTTTATTTTCTGAATTTGTAAAACGTGTTTCAAAAGTCAAAACTATATAAAAAGATATACCAAAGATATCACACTCTTATCACTACCTCTTCCATTCTATTCTTTCCTGACCTTTATGGTTATCTTTTTCATTGGTTTCTGATTTATCCTTCCTCTTTCTTTTTTTGCAAAAATAATTAAAAACACATGGGGGAGGGATTGCGTGAGCATGTGTTTGCATCTCTTATGCAAAAGATAATATGTATATGGTACTGCTTCAGTAATTATATGTAGTATTCTCATTATCATATTTTCATATTTTTTTTTAGAAATTCTGCAGTTTGGATTTGTATATCCCCTTTCTCCCAATAGTTTGCTTTAAAGAGTTTTTTAGTCTTCAGGAAGAAGAAACTTTTTTTTTTTTTTTTTTTTTTTAAAGATTGTACCTATTCATTTGACAGAGAGAAACACAGCCAGAGAGGGAACACAAGCAGGGGGAGTGAGAGAGGGAGAAGCAGGCTTCCCACTGAGCAGGGAGCCCGATGTGGGACTCGATCCCAGGCTTCCGGGATCATGACCTGAGCGGAAGGCAGTCACTCAACCAACTGAGCCACCCAGGCGCCCCTAGAAGAAACTTTTAAAATTTACTTGTGTTTTGGTGCTGTTAATAATTTCTAGCTTTCTGGCATCGTGGCCAGAAACTGTTGTTTGTATGATTTGTATCTTGAGGAACTTCATAACGTTTTTTATCTGTTTGTTTGTTTTTGTTTTGTTTTGTTTTGTTTTTGTTTTGGAGCCTAATATAAAGGCAATTTCATGACTGGCTCATGTATGCTTGAGAAATTCTGTTCTCTATAATCAGAATGTAATATACACACACATAAACTCTATGCCTTATAAATGACGTTATTTAGGTCCCACATATCTTTACTTACCTTTTGTATGTTTGACATGTCTTACACAGAATAGTGTGTTAATTTGTTATTATTCTGTGTCTGCTGGGTTCTCTTTGCATCTCTCATAGCTTCTGCTTTCTGAAGGTGTTGCTGTGGCCTTGACATTTGTACTTCTCTGTCTTCATGCTTTTTGGCCAGAATGTTGCTTGCCTGCTATCAAGACCACAACTCCTGATTTCATATTATTTGCATTTGCCTAATATATCTTCACTTATTCCTTCATGCTTAACCTTTAGATTTCAGTTTGTTCTTTTAAAATTTTTCAAAATTATTTTTATTTTTATTTGAGGTGCTTTTATTATATCATGGGGCAGGACCTATGGGCAGAAAAAGCTGCCTCTGTTTGTTCTCTTTTATAGAACATACAAAAAAAAGAAAAGAACATACAGTTGGTATTACTTTATTTTGCTTTATGAATGACCTGAAAATCTTTCTTTTAATGTGTGAATTAAATACATTTATATTTATTGGTATTACCAATATGATTGGAGTTAACTGTTTCATTTTTTAAAGCTTACTACATTTCTTTTTCTATGTGTTTGGCATTTGGGAAGGTTTATATTTTTGTTATGCATTAGGGGTTGGCAAACTTTTTCTATAAAGGCCCAGATAGGAAATATTTAAGGCTTTGTGGACCATACCGTCTCTTACACAAACACTCACCTCCGTTGATTTGGATAGTATGACTGTATTAATGTCTACGATGTAGACAGAGCAAAAGAAGTCATAGACATATGTAACTGGTGGATTTGGCTGTGTCCCATTGAACTTTATTTACAAAAACAGGTGAACTGGATTTGACCTGCCACCTAAAGTTTGCCAACATCTACTTTAGGTGTTTAAAAAAATACCTTTTATAATGCCAGCATCCCCCTATCCTCAGTTGGGAGCTTTAAATAATAGCTTTGACTCTATTACCCATGTGGTAATCAGTGAGCTTATTCTACTCCCCCCCCCCATGTATTTACTGTTCAAAAAAATTTTTTTTGTATTGTTTATACTTTGACAGGACAGATAACATATACTCTTCTAATTATATCCCTTCCTATGATTTGGTCTTTGATCTAAAACTAAATGTCTTCAGTGCTTACCATCTATCCAGAGCATCACTGACATCTCTTACTTAAATGAAGCTCATTCTCTTAAGAAATTTCTTGGAAAGGGCTCCTGAATACTACACTGAGTTTGTACAGGTTTAAACTATTTTTCATAGCTTCAATACTTGAAAACAGCTTAGCTCGGTATAAAGACCTAGCCTTACACTTTCTTTCCTGTAGTCTTGCTGTTTGTTGCTGTTGACAAATATGATGCCATTATGATATCCTTTGCTTTGTAGGTGATTTGATTTTCTTGCCTGAAGGAGCAGAAGGATTTCTTTTCTTAAATGCTATATTTTTACTAGGCTATGTGTCAGTTGGTTATTCTTGGTTGGTTTGTCTAGATGTTAGTGAGCCCTTTGAAATATCGAATTCTTTCTGAAATTTTTTTCTTGAATTATAGTTTCATATATGTGTGTGTGTGTGTGTATATATATATATATATATATATAAGCTCTGTCCTTTGTTTTTATTTTTCAGAAATTCTAATTACATAGAGTTTAGGTCTTCTTTACCTAGATTCTGTAGCAACCAATTTGTATCTTAGACTTTTTTAGCTCTTTTGTGTTTTTTTTTTTTTTATTCTCTTGGCGTTTTTATTCCTCTGCATAGCACTCTTTATTATATTTGCAGTCTTGTCTCTTAGGCGTCTCAGATTTGAATGTTCATTTCTGAAATTGTTTTGTCTTCTGTCTCTCTCTTCCTTTTCTTCCCTGAGTCATCTCTGCATATATATTTTCATTTTTGTACTTTTCTGTTTTGAGTTTTTGAATTTCTGAATGGAATGTCTTTTCACATATGAAAATGGTTGTTTAAGGACATTAAAATGAACAGATTATATATAGATTTCTTCTGCTTTATGGGTTTTATGGCAGGACCTCGGATAAGGGGTTTTATCACCTGAGGTATTTTGATTCTTGTAGTAGTTTTATATGGATATTGTGTGTTACTTCCATTACTCTTAAAATGTCTTATCTTTTTCTAAATCAAAAATAGTTATTCTATAATGGTGATGGTGAAAAGTTTGGAGGATGTACTCATTTTTAGTTCAGTGTAATCTCAGGCAAGTTCATATTACTTAACAGATAGTGTTTTTTCCAAAGGTTAAAGGGGTGGTTGATATGTCTTCTGATTCTGTTTCTTATTTGTTTAGTAGGATCTTCAATATCCACTGCTTCTCCCCCCTTTCCCCTGATCACCAAGACTCCAAAGGACTCCTCCCTTTGCTGATTACTGTCATCTATTCCAGGAGCTTTCCCTAGAAAGCCATCACTGCTCTCAAGAACTTTCAGGTCCCTCTGTCTGTTCCCCAGTAGTCACTGCTTTGATCCAAAGGTTTCAAACCTTTTCTCAGCATTTCCCTATTCCATGTGGGACTCTCTCCTTCTAAGGGGGATGCTAGCTGTATTCCACCATCATGAGGAACCTGTTGGTCTCTTCTACTTTTCGTTTAGTCTCCACTGATCTTTCTATTCTACTGTGGGCTCTAAATTAGCACTGCCAGTTTTTAATGTCTATTTGTTGATTTCCATGTAAATTGAACTTTGCAATATTCTCTCTCACTCTTATTTTTTAGTTTTGTTTTACGGATTTATTTGCTCCCTTGATTATCTGTAAGGTCTCTGAAAGCTATGTGGAGAAATTTGGATATAAGTAGCTGCCATCATCCTCTCTAAATCTGGAAATCAGCATTTTATTTTTTAAGTTATTCCTTCTCATTTAACTCATACGAACTTCTCTGTGTATTTTTAAAATATTACCCAAGTTTTCTTTGAACCATTTCTAGAAAGAGTAATTGGGAAATAGTTTTTTATAGTTATTTTAAAGGGTTCAAATATATAGAAATGGAACTAAATTTTTCTATATCCTTTAGAATCAATGGCCAGAAAGTTCAGGGAAGTGTTTTAGAATTAGTACAGGGATGAACTCTTAGTGGTTAGAGCTGCCTAGAGGTCAATTAGGCGGCCTATACGCTTGTGTAGGCCTTCAAGTATAGATTAGAAAAAATTTGTGTAAGAAATGCAGGCATCTAATAAGTAATTAGATAACATTTAAGGTACGGCCCATGAGATGCTGTAAACCTCAGCCATGACAATTGAATTCAGCTGCTGGCTATTGATTGCAGAATATGTATGTACACATATAAAATATGGTTTCAAGTTACATCATGAAATATTGAATGTGATCTATGCTAGACGTGGAACAAGTTCAGGAAACTGCATCAAGAGCCTCATCTTTCGTTTTTAGTGACTACAAGAATGCACTGGGTATTAAAAGAATTATAATAATTAAGAGGAAGAATCTCAGAGCCAGTTTAGCTGGATTAAGGTTTCAGCTCTACTATCTGCTAGCTAATTACTGACACTTTATTGGACTTCTCTGCCTTGGCTTTCTCATTGGTAAGATGGCAAGAATGACTCCATTTCAGAAGGCTACTGTGAAAATTAAATGAGTTAATCCATGTAAAGTGCTTCTGATATAACCTGACCTATAATAAATGCAGTTAAGTATTATTGTATAGGCCTACAATTCTTTTTAGAAACGCTTGAGGCCAAATACATGTCAGAATTCAGATTTTTTTGTTTTCATTTTAGGAACGTAACACAGTGCATATGTCCTATATTATGATGCTGCCATAAGACCTCACTCATCAAAGTGAGGTCTAGCAGTACCAGACACAGCACCCTGTAATCAAACACTTTCATTCTCTTGAGGAGAAGCTTGTGAAACTTCACACTAAATGGAATAAAGACACATCAATTTAGGTCATATTTTCTTGCCAAATTAACTATGAACAACTTGCTTTTCCAGAACTCTTTGGATTTTGAAATTGCGATAAGTGAATATAGGCCATTGTCACCATCATCATTAGCCTCCTCCATCTGTCCAGGAACTTTGATCAGTCAGCTAAAACATGATTCTGCTCTAGGATGCAATATCGAGTGCTATGTGGTGGATGATAACTGGAAAGGCCTTTTAAAGTTATAATGAGAGGCGCTCATGTGACCTGAAGCACACCTTAAGCCTAGGGTACCCCGGGTGGCAAAAGCTGCATCTTTTGATGACTGGAACATAATTTGGAAAATGGGAGTTTGATCAAAGGAGATATAAAATAGTAGCTGTATTGTTTCATTGCTACCTTAGCATTGAAGGGTATTCACCTTCAAATCTGCTCTCCCATTACTATGACTCAGATACTTTCTCTGATTGATTTTTTGTGTGTGTCTGTGGGTCTTTCAGCCTTGTTCAGCTCTCTTTAGTGGTTAGTACTCGGTAACTGGAATTCTCCTATAGAAATGCTCATGCTGATGCTTAAAGCTGTATGCTTCATTTTACTTCTTTAGTTGATGTCTAAACTCTTTGTTTTGAAAGGGAAAAAACCACCTTTGGGTGTATATGTGTGGGTAACTGACTACCGGAAAAGTAGAAGCCCAGTCCAGTGACTCCTGTGGGCAAATGGAGCCACAGAAGGCAGGCTTTGCATCACCTAAGGCTTCAGGAGGTTTCTTAATGAAAACGAGATGGAAAAAAGAGAACAGAAATGAACAGAAAATTGTAAGTGAAAGGGAAGGAGAAACCACCACCACCACCAACAACAACAAAAGTCGAAAAGGTCCAGGCTGGATGACATGCTGCCTGTGGTTCCAGCCCTCACAACATCGGTTCCAGCGGCACCATTGAGGAGAAGCAGCAGTAATTCCCTACCATGTGTTCATATTTTTGGGTGGTTTTCAGTTTTCTAAATCCACACGTACCCCTTGAGAACTCAATGAGGCACTTATTTTGTGCTCTTGTCACTGTTCTTTACTGCCACCCTGGCTTTGGTGAGGGACGCCAGGATCCAGGCCTCGGCTGTGGGGGATGGTTGCTGGCAAGCCGACAACATCAGGCACGTGTTCTGCCTATTGGCAGTGAGGACCGGAACCGCCTCACCTTGGTTCACACAGATACCATTCCCCTTCAGCATATAGTATCTTTGATGATTGAGGTCTCATGGCAGCATCTAAGAAGTCTCACTGTGTTTCTAAGACTTGGTTAGTGTCCTGTTCCCAGGCTTGCTGGATATCAGTGTTAGTGGCTTATAGAATGATCTGCTCAGAAGTCTCCTTGACTGCACTCTCATGAGTGCAGACTTCCTGGGATCACTGTCCATGTTCTCCTCTGGGAACATGTAACTCATCATGATTCTCCTTCCAAACATGTGGTCCAGGGTGAAGGATCCTTTTCTGAGTAGTTTGCTAAAGGTGACAGTGTACTCAGAGAGGAACAGGTGCCTCAACTCGGTGTGGGACTGCATGACCAGCTCAGTCATGTAGAATGTGTCCTGCTGCAACAGTATTTTCAAAGGCAGCCTACAGAATGGGAGAAAATATTTGCCAACCATATGTTGGATAAGGGGTTAATACCCAAGATAAATGCAGAACTCACACAACAAGCAGTCAGATTAAAAAATGGGCAGAGAACTAGACATTTTTTCCAAAGAAGACATATGGATGGCTAAACAGGTACATGAAAAGGTACTCAACCTCACTAACCATTGGAAAATACAAATCAGAACCACAGTGAGATATCATCTCATATCTGTTATAATGGCCATCATCAAGAAGACAAGAGATAACAAGTGCTGGAAAAGATGTGGTGAAAAGGAAACCCTTGTACACTGTTGTTAGTAATGTATTATTGGTGCAACCACTATGGAAAATAGCATAGAGATTCCTCAAAAAATTAAAAAAGAACTATTGCATGATCCAGCAATCCCATTTCTGGGTATATGCTAGAAGAAATGAAAATAGGATATCCAGGAGAGATCCTGCACGCCCATGTTTACTGAAGCATTCTTCACAATAGCCAAGATACGGAAACAACCCAAGTGCCTACCAACAGATGAATGGATAAAGAAGAGGTGATACATTTATATACAATGGAATACATTCAGCCATGAGAAAAAAGGAAATCTGCCATTTATGACAAGGATGGACCTTGACATTATGCTAAGTAAAATAAGTCAGATGGAAAGGCAAATAAATACTGTATGGTATCACTTATATATAACATTATAAAAAATAAAACTCATGAAAACAGGGAGTAAAATAGTAGTTGTCAGGGCCTGGAGGTTAGGGGAGAAAGGAAGATGTTTTTTAAGGGTACAAACTTACAGCTAGTAGACTGGTCCTGGAGATCTAATGCATAGTATAGTAAATATAAACAACAGTATTATAATCATCAAACTTGCTAAGAGACTAGATCTTTTTTTTTTTTTTTAAGATTTATTTATTTTGGTTGGGGGGAGAGGTGAAGGGAGAGGGGGAGAGAGAGGCAAACTCCATACTGAGCACAGAGCCCAATGTAGGGCTCGATCTCACAACCCTGAGATCATGACCTGAGTCAAAACCAAGAGTCAGAGGCTTAACTGACTGAGCCACTTGTCCGTGGTGCTCTGAGGCTAGATCTTAATCACTCTCACTATAAAAAAGAAATGGTAATTACGTAACATGACGGAAGTACTAACTTTCACTACAATGGCAACATATTGCTATTCCTAAGTGTATCATATCAAGGTGTCATATACCTTTAGTTTACATAATGTTATATGTCAAATAGAATTCAGTAAAATTGAAAAAGAAGGTTGGTTTCCTCTTACATGTAAATCATGCAGCATGGTATTTGGCGCATGATAAGGAGATTAACTATGCTAAGTAACACAAGTATCTCTAGCCAAATCTATTTTGTTCCAGAATTTAGGTAGCAAGGAATTTATCAGAAAATTTATTTTACTATATTCAAATTTCTATTTTCAGAAAGCAGGAGTTTGGATAATAAGGAATAGCAGTATTTATCTAATACTTATTAAGTGCTAGGCTTTGTTCTAAGTATTGTACACATAATAACCCATTTCTTTCTCACAATAGTTCTGTATCAGACTGCTATCATTATAACCCCTTTCTTACAAATGTGGAACCTGAGGGACAGAATAAAAGCTTCTTTTGGTGACTGGAACATAATTTGGGGAATGGGAGTTTGTGCAAAGTAGACGTAAAATAGCAGTCCTGTTATTGGGACTCATATACTTTCCTGTGACTGTTTCCCTCTGTGTGTCTATTTGTGGGTCTTTCAGACTCGTTCAGCTCTCTTTAGTAGTTCAGTTCTGCCTGTGTCCATTTCATTTACCCTCAAAAGATGGCCAATTAGATTGTCCCTAGTAGATTCATCCAGCAGCAACTCAGAGGCCTCCAGGTGACTTGGGGGAGTGACTGTCGTTAGTCGGTTTCCAATCTGGCCTAACCTGCTGTTCCCGCATGGCAGATCACCAAGAAGGGACTGTGGAGTTATAGGCTTAGCCAATATTCCAGTGGCTGGCCTGTCCAGAATTCCTGTATACTGAGGACAAAAGAATCACTTAAGGAATATACTGAAGAACAAGTCCTACAGCAGTTGTCCGTGCTGGTCTCCTCATCAGTGCTGGGGAGCAATAGTTTAGTCAGACAAAATAGCCTGGTGACTCCATATAATAGGAGGTACTTCTAGATGAGGAGAGTCTTGAGGCCAGTGGGTCTCAAAGGGATAGCTAGAAAGGGTGGTGGGGTTTATAAAGACACTACCTAGTCATGCCTGGTCAAACTCTAGTAGATTTTACAGTTTGTCCCCAGATCACATCTACCACCAATTATGTGACATTTTTCCTTCAGCTGGAGGAACTGTCCTTTGACATAATGTCACTTAGAGAACAGTGCAAGAATAGCACATACTGATTTTGCTCTTGGGATAGCTGTCATGTGTACAGTGTGTACGTATCATCTGCTCAGTGATGGGAACAATGGAAACATTTTTAAGTTCCCCTGTAGCTCAAGTTCATCCTTTTCTTTTCTTTTCTTTTCTTTTCTTTTCTTTTCTTTTCTCTTCTCTTCTCTTCTCTTCTCTTTTCTTTTCTTTTTTCTTTTTTTCTTTCCTTCCTTCCTTCCTTCCTTCCTGCCTGCCTTCCAGATTTTATTTATTAGAGAGAGAGAATGCACAAGCATGGGGAGGGGCAGAGGCAGAGGGAGAAGCAGGATCCCCACAGAGCAGGGAGTCCAACATGGGGCTCGATCCCAGGATCCCGGGATCACAACCAGAGCCGAAGGCAGACGCTTAACCAACTGAGCCACCCAGGTGCTCCCTCCTGTTCATTTTTCATGGCACCTAACCTGTGTGTCACGCTGCAGTTTATGAAAGAGTTGGATCTGCCTCCAAGAGTAGCTCATCTAATTTTTTGGCTAACAGTTTTCATAATCTTTGGTTCATTCCCTCTCTAATTAGAAGCCTGTTAATCTTCCTGATGCAAAGTATACAGTTATTTGCCAGATGCAGAGCTCTTGAGAAAATGTCTCTAGAGACATGGAGCATATCAAGTTGTTAATTAGTAAGCAGATTGGAAGGGTTACGTGTGAAAAGTGAATACTTGATCATGTATTCTACTAAAGTAAAATAAAGATAGTCTGAATCTTACCCTTAGAAGACCTTACCTACTCCTCATTCCTCAGTTCAAAGCCTTCATTTAGCCAGCAGCACAAAAGCCATCATCATCATCCAGATGTTCTGGGCCCTTTTATCTGAGAACACTTCAAGTTTTTCTTTAAGATGTTTGATCCTTACAATGTCATATTTACTAATTCTTAAATGTGTCTGCTTTTGCTTCCTTTCTCTCATGTTTCAAGTGACTAAAGTCTGATTGCTTTGTGAAGGATTTTTTTTTATTAACATATTCTGTATTATTTCAGGGGTACAGGTCTGTGATTCATCAGTCTTACACAATTCACAGCGTTTACCGTAGCACATACCCTCCCTAATGTCCATCCTCCAGCCACCCTATCCCTCCCTCCCACCCTCATCCCCTCCAGCAATCCTCAGTTTGTTTCCTGAGATTGAGTCTCTTATGTTTTATCTCCCTCTCTGGTTTCCTCTTGTTTCATTTTTCTCTCCCTTCCCCTATGCTCCTCTGTCTTGTTTCTCAAATTCCTCATATGTGAAGGATTTTTAAATCTGAATTATATTATCCTTTAAGGATGTTAGTATGAACCACTGAATCAGAATATCTGGCTGACCTCCAAGGCTGCAGGGAATTTCTCAGGTGTTTTTTTGTTTGTTTTTTGTTTTTAGTGTGTCCCTTTGCACACACTGCACAGAGTTAGAATTCCAGGGAAGGGTGTCAGTTGGCTCTCAAGTAATAGAGGATACCTTTGCTATTTGCTAAGGACCATTATAGGAAAAAGTCTGATATCACAATTATATATTTGGTGAATATGAGTATACTAAATTATACTCACAAGGCTAAGTAAGAAATATAGTCTAAATTTTAAAAATAAGCATATTGGCAATTTATTGTTTTGCTGAATAAACGTATCTTGAGCACTGAGCAATGTCATGCTCTCTGCTAGCTACTCACACCACAGAGATGAAGAGACAAAGCCTTTGTTATCAAGATGCTCAGAACTTTGTAGTGAGACAGACAAGTAAACGTTTATTTTACGTGTGATTCTAACAGTCATAGAGGAGCCACAGCACCAGTCCCACCGAGCAGATCTTCAATATTCTAGGCCACGCCCAGCCTACGCCTCAGACTCTCAGAGGTGGGACCTAGGAATCTCTATTATTAAAACCCGCCTTGGTTCTCATTGATGAGCCAGGCTTAGGAACCCCTGATCCCAGGTGACATTGCTGTATATACCAGGCAACTTGTCCACCTCTTCCTCTGGGTCTTGAGAAGCTCTGTCTCTGATGGCATCCTCCTCAGATCAGCCTCAGGTTAAGGGAGGGAGACAGGGAAAGGTGGGAACAAGTCCTTCCCAACCTGCTGAGAGAACTCTGACTAGAATTCTAGGGAACTGAAGAGGCTCTGGAACAAGTCCAGAAGTGTCCCTTGGAAATATCCAAGTGTATCACCAGGATGTGAAGTTGTAAGTTCACATCATGTACTTTGAGAGTTTCTGTTCTTTCTAGATGCTTTACATAAGCCGTACTTTGACTCATGTCCTGGCTTGTGACTTTCTTATTACCTTTCACTGAATCAATCTAGAGTAAAAGGCAATTTGTTAACTTTATCAACAACCTTATGAAAAGGAGGAGAGGGTGTGTATACCTAGCATTGAAGATTACCAAATATGTATATGATGGATTATGAGAATATCATTAACATAATCTTATTTGGTATATTTTTGGGGGGATTTTTACCCCATTCGGGGGGCTAAGTTTTATTATTGTGGTTTTGTTTTATTATTTGAGGCTATTCTAGCACTATTGGATGATCTAGAAACATATGTGACTATTGCATTGCAGGCTGTTACTTGGCCTGATTCCTTTGGCAAGGAGACCGCTCAGACGTTGGAGTAGTTTTTGCCACAGCCCAAGGATCTGGATGTGTCATGTATTATTGAAGGTAGATTCACTGCTCTAGCGGACAGTTCAGTTGTGTCTAGCTCTTCTGTGTGTGGGAGAGGAGTTGTTCTAGGCCATGCAATCATTCACGACCCTGGCCCTTTCTGTCCTAGAGCGCTTTAGCTTTCAGGGCTGGTCCTGAAGAATATTGGCATAATGTTCCCAAGGTTCATCTTAGTTATTGCGTGGACCAATAGTTTGTTCCTTTCCATGGCCGAATGGTACTCCATTATATGAATATACCACAGTTTGTTTATCCATTCATCAGTTGGAACTTTGGGCTGTTTCTACTTGTTGGCTATTATGAATAATGCTACTAAGAAGATTCACATATAAGTTTTGTATAGATATGTGTTCATTGCTCTCAGGTATATAATAGGAGAGATTGCTAGCTCATATGGAAATTATATTTAACTTGTTAAGGAAACATCAAACTGTTTTCCAATGCTGCTGTACCAGTTTACAATCCCCCAAGCTGTGTAAAAAGGTTCTCATCTCTCTACATCCTTGCCAACACTTGTTGTCTTTGTGATCATAACAATCCTAGTGTCTAAAGTAGTATCTCACCTGTGTTTTTAATTCGCGTTTCCCTAATGACTGAATTACTGAGCATCTTCTCACATGCTTATTGGCCATTTGTGTATCTTCATTGGAGAAATATCTATTCGAATCTTTGGCCCATTTTTGAGCTAGATTATTTGTCTTTTTATTGTTGGGTTTTAGGAGTTATTTGTATGTTTTGGATGTAAGTCCTATCACAGATATATGATATGCAAATAATTTCATTCTATGGTTTTCTTAGCTTCTTTGATGGCACTCTTTGAAGCACAAAGTTTTTAATTTTGATGAAGTCTGTTTTATCTGCTTTGCCTTTTTTTTGCTTGTACTTCTGGTGTCCTTTCTGCCCCAGGTTGTTTTACAACTTGAAAGCAACCGAGGCTTCCTTCAGAGGGAGGTTGTGGTTTCTTGGGCAGCACACATCCCCTGGAAACAGGCCTCTCATCTCTTTGCTTCCCACCAATTGGATGTGCCAGAATCCAGAGTTCTTTTCCTCACCAATTCTAGAGCCTGGTTTATTGGGTTTTGTTTTCTTCTTTGCCTTTGTTCTGGTGTGGGCTGCTTTTAACAAAATACAATCGACCGGGAGACTTCAACAGCAGACATTTATTTCCCACAGTTCTGGAAGCTGGAAGTACAAGGTCAAAGTGCTGGCAGATTCAGTTCCTAGTGAGAACCCTCTTTCTGCCTTATAAACAGCTGCCTTCTTACAGTGCTCACATGGTCTTTCCTTGCTGTGTGTGTGTGTGTGTGCGTGTGTGTGTGTGTGTGTGTGTGTGTATGTAAAGAGAGACAGAGAGCTCTGATCTCTGCTTCCCACAAGGACATTAATCCCAGTATGGGGGCACTATCCTTCCTAAGGCCCCCACTAAATATCATCGCATTGGGGATTAGGTCTTCAACATGTGGATTTGGGGGAATCACAAATATTTAGTCCAGAGTAGCTTCCATTTTTTTTTATTGTGGTAAAATAAAATACATAACATGAAATTTACCACCCTAATTATTTCTAAGTGTACTGTTCAGTGGTGTTAAGTATATTCATATTCACACTGTTGTACAACTAATCTTCAAAACTTTTCATCTTGCAGAACTGAAACCTTATACCCATTAAACCACAGCTCCCTATTTTCCCCTCTCCCCAGTCCCTGAAAATCACCATTTTACCTTCTGTCACTATGAATTTGATTATTCTAGAAATAGCATATAAGTGTAATCATCCATATTTATTTTTTGTGACTTACTTTCCTTAGTATACTAATATCCTCAAGGTTTATCCCTGTTGTAGTAAGTAGAATTTATTTTCTTTTTAAAGCTGAATAATATTGTGTGTGTGTGTGTGTGTGTGTGTGTTTGTATCACATTTTGTGTATGTATTTGTTCTCTGTGGACACTTGTGTTGCTTCCACCACTTGGCCATTGTGAATAGTATTGCTGTGAACATTACTCTTTTACTCACCCTAATGGTGGCAGTCTTCAGGCTGTCTAAAACTGAAGTCTTCACCCTTGCTTACCCTGGGTCATTTTGTACAACTGCGAAAATTTACAGCTGGGGCTCTGTTGTTGAAAGCCCTTTCAGTCTTGCTCTTACTCTCTCAGGTCTAGAAGAAGTTGTTTCTTACAGTCTTTGAAGACTTCACATTTTTGAACTGTCTTGTCTTTCATTACTGCTTCAGAACTGGTCAGTTTTTCCCTAAGCTCATCTCTTTCCTGCAGTGTTTTGCCAAAGGAAGCTTTCCTTGCTTCACATCACAGTCTGATGTGGATTGAGGGTGAGATGCTCAATCAGCCTGCTCCTCACAATCATCCAGGACCCAGGGTTCCTCCCTCAGGTAGCTCTCTGACTCCATGGCCTTATTCTTGCTGCACTGGCAAAGAGAGCGAGGAGGAGGAGGATTGCACAGGAAGGCTTTTAGGGACCCCTGGAAATGGCATGTGTTCTTCCACCCCCTGTTCCATGGGCAACACTTACTCATTGCCATCCTACTCAACCATAAAAGAGGATGGGAAACATGATCTGGCTCTGCTCCTCGGGTGAAAGGGAAACAAAGTTTGGTGAACACATAAAAGCCACTATCACAAGCGAGAACGGAACTTAGGGGTCCCAGCGTCTTGACAGTGACTAAAACCACGAGTGGAAATGGGGATCACCCCGTGAAGGATGTACTGAGAATACCGGCAGCATTGCCAAAACAAAAGCACTTTCTGGAGGGCCTGTAACAGTGAAAATGACTTATGTAACCTAACTTTGCAATGTTTAGTAAAATTATTACTATGTTTTCAGGAAAGTATAAACATGTGGACTAACCAGAAAAATTATCATATGATTTCACTCATATGTAGAATTTAAGAAGCAACACAGAGGACCATAGGGGAAGGGAGGGACAAATAAAAGAAGATGAAATCAGAGAGGAAGCTAAACCACAAGAGACTCTTAATCATAGGAAACAAACTGAGGGCTGCTGGACAGGAAGGGTATGAGAGGGATGGGTAACTGGGTGATGGGCATTAAGGAGGGCACATGATGTAATGAGCACTGGGTGTTATATGCCACTGATGAATCACTAAACTCTACCTCCAAGACTAATAATACACTCTGTGTTAACTAATTGAATTTTTAAAAAGGCAGATTTTTTTCCAGAAACTAGAATGTTTTCATTCCTTGGAGTTAATGTAGAAATATATATATATATATTTCTATATATATATATATAGAACATGATTGTTTTATGGCTGTTGAAACCTGTCAGTATAGAATGGCACTGAATTTTAGAAATACTGAACTAGCTAAAGCTTCATTTTTTATTTGTCACATATTTAGTGAATGTTTATGAGCATTTAATATGAGACAGGCACGTGGGATAACAGTAAGTCACACTCCCTCAAGGAGGATCAAATCCAGTAGGAAAAAGATAAGGCAAGTCAGTGAATACCTAAAGCTTGAGGCAGGTTCTCCAGGACCACAGGAACTGTTTGAGATGGTACACTGCTGGGGGGGCGGCGGGGAGGGGCGGTGCGGGACAGTCTGCAGGTGGCAGAGCACTGGTTGTGCAGCTAGCGGGCCTGGCTTGGATAGCAGGGCTGCTGCTCTCTGTCACCTGTCGGGGACCTGCTAACATCTTTCAACTTCTACTTTCTGTATTACCAAGTCCGTGGCATGTTATCCACCTTTCAGGTGATTGTGCACCTTAGGGAGAGTATATATACATAAAGCCTAGGACAGTGCTTGCTGTTAGAGATGTGGGAGTTACCGTTATTATTGTTATCAAAGAAGGCGGAAGTCCTACTGCGGTGGGAAAATGACCATTACCTTACACTAATTCATGAGTTCATTCAGTAGTTATTCAGTGAGCCACTACTGTGCGCAAAGTTAGGATTCGACTGTGTATGCGTATCTGCATTTTCTAAAGCCCCATTCAGTTTTCAACGCAGTAATGTTTGTTTGTATCGCAGATCTGCAACCCCCGGGCCCGTATACCCTCTTTCAGGCGACCACTCCTCCATTTGTTACTGCTCACATTGCCACTCACTGCTCATCACGCAGCCCTTTTCTTCACATATAAATTGTCCTTATTTGTTTCATTTTGTCCTGATTAGGAATAATTCACAACCTTCTTTCTGTGTTTGTTCATTTTCCTTCTCACATCACGGATAGCTTTAAGATTCTGTGCCTTGCAGATACCCAGGAGCCTCCACGGAAGTGCTTCTCTGCCGAGGCTAATACTGACAGGGACAGGGACGCTGTCACCCGTTGCTTGGCAGGCGCTGTGTAGAGCCTCCCCATCCCCCAGCAGATCTGCTGTAAACTGTTGAAGGCAGGGACCAATGTATACCTTCCTGAATTCTCAGTCCGGTCCTTTGCACACAGGAAATGGCTTAAAATTAGTCATTGACCAGAGAGAGGAAGAACAGTCCAATTTACCTCACACTGAAAATAATTAAAGAAAAAAAAATCACTTGTATGCAGTTGTATTTTGTTTCATTGCCAGTATTCCAGTGATACTCCTTTTCTATGATAAATGCAAACAGCCTCACTTCAGGATGGATTAACTTTGGGGATTAGTTAAGAACAATTTACTACGTTCTTTTTGGCAAACTGGATTCCAAGTTCTAAACAACTGCCTTTACAAAGCCATTTTGGCACATAAATTATAAGATGTAGACCATCTGTTCAGAATTTATCCCTTTCAGTAATTTTTTAAAAGATTTGGTTTTAAAGGGGGATTTAGTGCCTTGTTTGTCATTCTTTGATGAGTGTCTTCTTGTGCCATGTAGCACAAATAAAGAGCCTCATACTTTTTCAGTCTTAGGGCATGAGCTGATTGCTAGAACCAACTGGAAATAGATCAGACATTAACAAATGTATCTCATACTTGCTGATGTCACTGGTCTGCGACTGCTGAGAGGCAGACATGCCGCTCTAACTGAAAATGGCCATTGAATGGAGAGCTTCAAATTTAGATGGAGGGGTTGCCTGGGTAGCTCAGTTGTTAAGCGACTGCCTTCGGGTCGGGTCATGGAGACCCGGGATCGAGCCCCGCATCAGGCTCCCTGCTTGGCGGGAAGCCTGCTTCTCCCTCTCACCCCTCCTGCTTGTGTTCCCTCTCTAGCTGTGTTTCTCTCTGTCAAATAAATAAATAAAATCTTTAAAAAAATTTAGATGGAGAAAAGAATCTGCATTTGTTATTGTTAGTGAACATGCTGTGTTATTTTGGGGACTTGCCCATCATTAATAAGTTTAAGAACAGTATCTAAGTTATGGCATAGCCATACCCATGGCTCCACCACCCTGTTTAGGACTTGTGTGCCTTTTCCCCTACCATTGCCTCATTTCCTCAATGGGTCCAGGCCACAGTTTTCCCCATCTAACTTGCCTACAGTGCCCAGACTTCTTCAGTCCACACTTCACTGTTTCTCCTCAAAAACGTGATGTTTTTCATATGTCTGTTTGATATCTGTATGTTTTCTTTGGAAAAATAACTATTCAGGTCTTCTACCCATTTTTAAATTGGATTGTTTGGTTTTTCTGGTGCTGAGTTGTGTAAGTTCTTTATACGTTTTAGATATTAACCCTCTCCGGATTTATCATTTTCAAACATCTTCTCCCATTCAGTAAGTTGTCTTTTGTTTTCTTGATGGCTTCCTTTGCTGTGAAGAAGCTTTTTATCTTGATGTATTCCCAATAGATTATATTTTTGCTTTCATTTTACTTGTCTTCAGCTCCATATCTAGAAAAATGTTGCTATATGGGGCACCTGGGTGTTTCGGTCAGCAAGCGTCTGACTCGGTTTTAGCTCAGGTCATGATCTCAGGGTCTGCTCCAGGGGCTCAGTATGGACTCTGCTTGTCCCTCTTCCTCCACCTTTGCCCCTCCTCCCTGCTTGTGCAAGCCCACACACACTCCGCCTTCTAAATAAAGAAATAAATAAATAAATCTATTTAAAGAAAGGAAGGAGGGAGAGAAGGAAGGAAGGTATTGCTTTGGTTGATGTCAGAGAAATTGTTGCCCATGTTCTCTTCTAGGATTTTTATGGCTTCAGGTCTCATGTTTGGGTCTTTAATCCATATTATTTTTGTGCATGGTATTAGAAAATAGTCTAGTTTCAGTCTTCTACGTGTAGCTGTCCAATTTTCATGGAACCATTTATTGAAAAAACTGTCTTTTCCCCATTGTATGTTCTTGCCCCCTTTCTCGTAGATGAATTGACCATGTAATAGTGAGTTTGTTTCTGGAATCTCTGTTCTGTTCCATTGAGCTATGTGTCTGTGTTTTTTTGTGCCAGTACCATATTGTTTCAGTTACTATGGCTTTGTAATATATCTTAAAATCTAAAATTGTGATACCTCCATCTTTGTTCTTCTTTCTCAGGGTTGTTTTGACTATTTGGGGTCTACTGTGATTGTATACATATTTTGTTGTTATTCTGTTTTGTGAAAAATAATGTTGGTATTTTGATAGAGACTGCATTGAATTTGTAGGTTACTTTGAGTAGTGTAGACATTCTAACAGTATTTGTTCTTCTAACCCAGGAAGATCTTTTCATTTGTTTGTGTCACCTTCAGTTTCTTTCATCAGTGTTTTATAATTTTCAGAGTACAGGTCTTTCTTTTTTTCTTTTCTTTTTTTTTTTTTTTAAAGATTTTTATTTATTTGACAGAGAGAAACATAGCCAGAGAGGGAACACAAGCAGGGGGAGTGAGAGAGGGAGAAGCAGGCTTCCCGCCGAGCAGGGAGCCCGATGTGGGACTCGATCCTGGGTCTCCGGGATCATGACCTGAGTGGAAGGCAGTCGCCCAACCAACTGAGCCACCCGGGCGCCCTCAGAGTATAGGTCTTTCACCTCTTTGGTTAAGCTTATTCCAGGTATTTTATTCTTTTTGTTGCAGCTGTAAATGGTGTTGTTTTTTAATTTCTCTTTCTGTAATTTCATTGTTAGTGTATGGAAAAGCTACAGATTTCTTGGTAATAATTTTGTATCTTAACATTTTACTAAATGTATTTATTCTGATACTTTTTTGGTGGGTTCCTTAGGATTTTCTGGACCTAAATAGACGTTTTTCCAAAGACAACCTACAGATGGCCAACAGACATATAAAAAGATGTTCAGTGTCACTAATCATTAGGGAAATGCAAATCAAAACTATAATGTGATATATCACCTGTTAGAATGGCTAAAATCAAAAAGATAAGAAACAACAAATGTTAGTGAGAATGTGGAGAAAAAGGAACCCTCATGCACTATTGGTGGAAATGTAAATTAGTATAGCCATTGTGGGAGGCAGTATGGAGGTTCCTCAAAAAATTAAAAATAGAAACACCATATGGTCCAATAATTCCACTACTGGAAAACAAAAACACTAACTCAAAAAGATGCATGCACTCTTATGTTTATTGAAGGATTATTTACAACAGCCAAGACATGGAAGCAACCTAAGTGTCCATCAATAGACAGATATGTAAGGAAAATGTGATGTGTATGTACACACACACATGCACGCACTTCACACACATACAAATATTATACAGCCATAAAAAAGGATCAGATCATGCCATTTGAGAGAACATGGATAGACCTAGAGGATATTATGCTGAGTGATATAAGTCAGATTGAGAAGGACAAATTCTTATATGATTCCACCCATAAATGAAATCTAAAAAAAATAAAGCAGAATCAGAACTATAACTACAAAGAACAAACTGATGGTTGCCAAAGGAAAGGGGGATAGGAGTTTGGGCAAAATTGGTGAAAGGAAGAGGGAATGAGTTCAGTTTTGGAATGAGTAAGTCATGGGATAAAAAGCAGAACATAAGGAATATAGTCAGTGATGTTGTATTAGTTATGTAATGGAATAGTTAATAGCTACACTTGTGGTGAACATAGCATAATGTATAAACTTGTCAAATAAGTGAACTTATATACCTGAAACTAATGTAACATGTGTCAACTATGTTCAAAACAAACAAAAGATGTGATGCTAATCTATCCTTATTTTTCCTGATTTTCTTTCCCCGTCCCTCTCTTTTCCTTCCTTTGTTTCTCTCCCTCCCTCTCTCTTTCTGTTTCTTGTTTCTTTCACTTTTAGAAAAATCAAAAGAAGAGAGCACACCAGAAGTTTTTGCTTCAACCACTTACAATTCTTCAAGATCATCCTTACCCCTGCCCCTCACCTTCACAGTCACAAATATGTGTGTGTGCATGTATGTGTATATATTTGTATGTAGGTGTGTGTGCATTACACACCTGTGTACCTCCACTTAAAGTCCAGATGTTATGAAGGGTCCAGTTCAAAAGCTACTTGGTAATGTTTCTTTAATCATCTCCTCCATCCACATAAATGAATATACATCATCTAACCCTGGGAACTTTATCCTTCTAGAACTTACCACAGTCTTCCCTGTCTTACCATTATAGCTCATAGATTACAAGCCCCTTAAGAGCAGTATCCATATTTAGCTTTGTATTACCTCTTAACACCCAGCAGAGGGGTCTGCACATAGTAGGGGCATAAGAAGTATTTATTCAGTAGTAACTTCTCTTCAGGACTACTGTAAATGTGCTTCCTTTGAGCCTGATGTTTGTGATACGTCCTTGTATCATTCCACATCCTCTTTCACACAAGTCTCTCTGGATTTTCAGGGTACAAGAGAAGCCCCTTTTTACTAACAAGTTTAATTTTGCTTTTTATTTAAATCTCAACAGTGAGTGAATTGTACCCTTTCTTTTAATAGCCTCGTGTGCAAGCTGAACACAAGGACCACCATCCTGGCAGCAACCAACCCCAAAGGCCAGTATGACCCCCAGGAGTCCGTGTCTGTGAACATCGCCCTCGGCAGCCCCCTCTTAAGTCGATTTGATCTGATCCTGGTTTTGCTTGATACCAGGAATGAAGACTGGGACCGTATTATCTCCTCCTTTATCTTAGAAAACAAAGGTACGTGACGATAAGTCATCACGTTGACCAAGAAAAAGTAGACATAACAAAATGGAATTCTCTTTGAAGAAAATGAAATACCCAAGATAGCCTACCTACGCGGCATCAGAGTGATGCTTACACAGCAGACATTCCGTGTGCCCAGAATAATGAGCAGAAGGACAGGGGCCCGCTGATGATACTTCAGGCGGTACATATATTCTTTGTGATGAAAGGGGGCAACCTTATGAGATATAATCATCACTCATCTCTTGCACGCAAAGAAAACTGGACTGAATTATGAAACAGAAATCTCTAAATGTCAGTTTCTCTTTAATTAGACTTACTGAAATACTATGTATCACTGTAGGACAGACCAGAATTATTGTGGATAATTTTTGAGCTTAGATCCTGAGGCTACTTATTCTTGAACTGTATGCTATGCAGAGTCAGATCTAGGCTTCAGTGGCCACGAACTTGAAGGTCATCTCTTTAAAAATGATCTGAGAACTTTATCAAAACCCTTAAAGCAAGGTGTTTGCCTCTTCCTAGAAATTACTGACCTAGCACCTTATGTACACAGGTTACCCAAGCAAATCAGAGAAGCTCTGGAGCATGGAAAAGATGAAAACCTACTTCTGCCTGATAAGGAATCTACAGCCCACACTGTCCGATGTGGGTAATCAAGTCCTTCTCCGGTACTACCAGATGCAGAGGCAGAGTGATTCCCGGAACGCCGCCCGGACCACCATCCGTCTGTTGGAAAGCTTGATCCGATTAGCAGAAGGTTTATTTCGTTCAACAAATAATTCTTCTATTGGGTGCCCCATATGTGCAAGGCATGGACCTTGGCACCATGAATCCAAAGATGAATAAGAAGAATCTCTAAGGTGCTCATAGTCGCTTAAAAAGCAAAGGCTCTGCGCTTCCTTTCTTCGGGAGACAGATTATGGGTATTGAGTAGAATGTAGCATCCTTAAGAAGGCAGAATCTTAGAGACATCATTCATTTAGAAAGTCTTATTTTCTAATGTTTGTTTCTCAGTGACAGTTTGTTAGCCCTTGGGGTAGAACACTTTCTTGTTTAGAGTTGTTTCCTATATAGCATCTCTGTGTGGTTTTTTTTTCTATTTGCCATTCATACCACATCACTAACATAGGAAACTAGCCCATCCCAAAGGTCTGAGACTTATGTGCATACATACAAGAAGCCTGCATCTCAAGACTTTCTTCCTAATAGTGCCTTTTACACATAACTCTTGTTAAAATAACTCTTAAAAAAAATTCCACATGAACTGAATGTATCATATGACAGAATGCTTAATAAAAAGTTTTGTAATACCAATGCACTTTATGTTGTCAGGGATTTATAGCTAATAAGACAAGAAGTACCCCAAATGCAGGCTGGTGAGTTTGGTAGTTTTTTTGTTTTTTAAGATTTTATTTGTTTGATAGAAGCACAGCGAGAGAGGGAGCACAAGCAGAGGGAGTGAGAGAGGGAGAAGCAGGCTTCCCACCGAGCAGGGAGCCCGATGTGGGGCTTGATCCCAGGTCTCCGGGACCATGACGTGAACCGAAGGCGATCACTTAACCAACTGAGCCACCCAGGTGCCCCAAATTTGGTAGTTTTGAAAAGCCCATAGATAAAGAGAAATGCCAGAAAAGAGAAATCAGTTTTATACTGTCTATTTTTATAAAAGACAAAATGAGATTAAAAGTTATTGAATATTAGAGATAGGCTTCTAGAACCCCTTTCCTTTTGAAGCCCAGAGTACTTTTTCATATAAATACCCAGAATTGCTACAGGCTGTGCAAGATTAGGCCCACTAATAGAGAAACAACTTTAAAGCTAGTTGAAATGAGACTTTTGTGCTTGTTTTGGTAAAATGAATTTGTGATTAGTAGAACATTCATTAAATATAATTTTTTAGTAGAATCAGATAAAGTATTATGTAAATCCCCTCAAATACTCATGAAAAACATTTCTGTGTTCCTAATTTTCTTAGCTCATGCTCGCCTGATGTTTCGTGACACTGTCACTCTGGAAGATGCTGTCACAGCGGTGTCGGTAATGGAATCTTCGATGCAGGTGAGGGTATTTTGCACCTAATATCTGAACCCTAATTATCAGCATGTAAAAAAAGAAAAGACAATTTATAGCATATCAGAAGCTATATAAAAAAAAAAGGTCATATCCTAGATATAGATCCAAAGGAACTAGATACAAAGGAAACCATTTAAAAGATGGGGAGAAAACTTGTGGAAATACCCTTTGCATCAGTAGCATTGCTTTTGCCCACTGGGGTACAGTAGTGAGTCTCTCTCTTTTTTTCCCTCAGCACACCTGAGGGATGCTCATGGCCTCACTAGAGGCTGTGTGCTTCCTAGAGCAATGCTTGCTGCCAGGAAGTGGGGCAGAGAACTGCTGTAATTTGGAAAAGGCCCCCAGGTGATTGTGATACCCAAGATGGGGGTGGAGAAAGCTGATCTGGGAGCAGTGGTCTCTAGCGGGTAATTCCTCGAGGTAGGCGGACCTGGTGACCCCCCTGCTATTTTCCATTTTCTCGCCCCTTCAGGGAGGTGCACTGCTAGGAGGTGTGAATGCACTCCACACTGCCTTCCCTGAAAACCCTCTGAAGCAGTACCAGAGGCAGTGTGAACTTATTCTGGAAAAGCTGGAGCTGCACAACCTATTGAGTGAAGAGCTAAGAAGACTTGAAAGGTGAGAAGAGAAGCCCAAGAAAGACTTACAATGGAAAATCCTTGTTTGACATTCAGTGAAATGAAAGAAATTAAGTGGAGAGTCTGTCCGTAGTATCTGGAGGGGATTGACTCTTTTACCTATTGCTGTATAATCAACTGCTGAAAAGCTCAGGAGCTTAAAAAACAAACCAAAAACACTCCCAGCACCGTTTTAGTGCTCACTTTTCCGGAGTCAGAAATTCAGGGGGAGCTCAGTGGGAATGCCTCTCTCCACTCCCCATGGCACTGGCTGGGATCACTCCTGCATTTAGCTGGGAGCTCGGGCAGGACTGGAACATCCAGAATGGCTTGCCTCGCATGCATGGTGCCTTAGCTGGGATGGCGGCCTCTCTCTACTAGAGGGCAGTAGCTTAAGGCTCCAAAGAACAAAAATGGCTGCCAGGCCTCTTATGAACTGGGCCAGAATTGGTACAACATCATTTCTGTCACATTTTGTCAGTCAGAGCAAGCCACAAGATCAGGCCCCATGCAAGGTAGGGGGACATAGATACCACCTCTTGATGGGAGGAGTGACATAGACATACAGGAATGGGGGACTTGACGGCTGCCCTCTTTGGAGACTACCTTCTATAGATATATTTCCTTGGCTTGCTCGTTTGGTGAACCTCATAGAGAACACCGAGTGGTTCTTTACGATATATAGCAAACTGTATATTAATTTACTGAATTTATATCACCGGTTCCCAATTACATGAGAAGCACCAGGGTTGGCTACTCACAGTTTACACTCAAAAAACCCAGTTTCCATGGAATCAAGAAATCTTGTTAAGTGGGTTTCATTCTGTTTACTGCCACTATTTCTCCTCTTCTTTTCTTTGGCTCAGTAGTAGTAGAGCAGTGCTACTCAGAGAGGTGGCTGGGAATGCTGTTGAGAAAGAAGAAGCTGGACTCCAGGAAAGTGTTCTCCCTAGGCCAGGCCCAGACAAAATATTTTAATAATTTGGCTTTATCATTTTTCCTTGCCAGAAAAGGGCATGCACAGAATGCCCAGAAAAGGGAGTTTACATAAAGAATCTTAGTGTTTATTAATATTTAAATTTTATTCTTAATGTTTATAAAGCTTTCTTCTAAGCATAATAAGTATTTGATCTTTATAATGGTAAAGAACTGGTAAAAGAAAAATCACAGAAGACTGAGGCCCAGAATGCTTTTAGGCCAGATGTAGCTAACAGGTAGGACAAGTTAGAGAAGTAGAGGTAACTAGGGCTGACTTTCACCAGGGAAGGGCCCTCCTGGTTCATTAGCCATAGCTCTGACCCTCCCTTCAAGCATCATGATTTTCCTTCCCTATATCCAAAGTCATGTCTTTTAAAATTGTACATATTTAACAGACCAAAAAAAAAAAAAAGTCCCCAGTGAGAAAAATCTGTTTCTCATCAAGAATGACAAAAGTAATGTTTCAAAACTCCGCTTTCTAATGATCTGTTAAAATGTGGACACATGGGAAAGAACGTGTTGCATGCATTAACCTAAAGAATTTCTGCCCCCGCGTTAGTGTTTGCTTGCTACCTACATACATGAGCTAAAAAGCTAGATTTGGAGTGTGTACCTGTGAAACACGAGTGAGCAACGGCAGGGGTGTCCGTTTGGGTGTCTGCGTGATCAGTGCAAGTGGCTCAGTCCCTACCCTGAGGCTGGCACTTGAATGGGGACATGCGGAAGCAGAGCCGCTGCTGAAGGACAATGTAGGCACTGCATTGGGACTGTTGACTGAATCAGTAAAACCCTGAGAATTCTTTTCCTGGCTTTTCTCCTTTCACTCACTGCCTTCCTCCAGTAGCTTTCTCACTCAGACTCCAGCACGCCTTCCTAGGGAGTGTGGGGACTGGCTTTGTGTCGCTAATACCCAGGTGCCAACCTGCAATCCTCTTGCCCTTTGTATAAAATCAACCCCCTTTTCTTTTGGCCTCCTGGCTTTTGAATGATCCAGAACATGGTATTAAGATGAAAGCTATTCCTTTGGTTCTTTCATGGTTTGACATAGCAGATCCTTTTCAGGCCTGCCCTGGGCCCGGCTTGGCTTTTGGAGAGGCTGTTCATTTTGACTGACCAGAGAATGGTCACGTGGACTGCCCAAAGCTGTCACATGCTGGGTTCAGGAAGGAAAGGAACATGAAGGTCAGAATCAGTGTTATGTGATGGAAAAATCACAGCTGGACTTACCAAAGTCAGAATGACCCTCCTGAAGGGAAAGATGAAGAAAAAAGAATTGATAATGATCTGGGGGAGAAGAAAAAGGATTCTACCTTAAAATTACAAATATCCCTGACCTCAGTTGATATATGTTAGATAGTAATAATTTTGAGAGTTATTTCTTTTTTCTTGTTTGTTTGGTTATGACTACAATGAATATGGACTTTGCTGTATTCATGTATCCAAATCTACGGCGAATGAATATAACCCAGTATTTTTACAATAATTTTTGTGGGTTTTTTCCTGATCATAAGAAGTAATACATGTTCTTTATAGAGCATTTTGGAAAGTAACAGTAATAAATTAAGAAAGCAAAACTCACATATAATCTTATTTCCCAGAGAGGCCTACCATTAACATTTTAATGTATTTAAATATATTTAAATGTAAAATTCACTTAAATTTAATGTCTTCTATGCCTTTTTTCTATGACTACACATGATTTTTAGAATAATTTACTCACCCACTTTTTGGTTTAATTCCTTTTCAAATGTAACACATGGGATGTGAGGGCGATCTGGCTGCGACATCTGTCACCCCATTGATCGCCAGGGTTGATTCGGCTGATCTGGCTGGCTAGGCGGGTGTCCCCTTCCTCCCTCACCGCTCCATGTGCGTCCCTCCCAAAGCCGCGTGCTTGGTCGAAGAGGACGACCTTCCCCGCTAGAGGAGAGGACTGGTCTTCGGTCAAGGGTATATGAGTAGCTGCGCTCCCCTGCTGGAACCTCCAAACAAGCTCTCAAGGTCAAATGTAACACATGGAAGCAGGGTCATGTTGCCCCTTCTACTGGGAAGCTATTTCTGAGTTGTTAGGAAGGGCTTTCTGAAGGACCTCCTTTTAAGAAACTACCATCTCCATTACAAAATTGGCTCAGTTTCTAATATGCCCACAATTAAAAATGATTATCACTGATCAGATCCTTCATTCCAGGAGGTCAGTAGGTTTCACCTCTGTGTCCGCTTGATAGAGAGAAGCCACCCGTGGGCTGAGCTTTGCAGGAAAGATGTCCCAGTTGCCTGGAGGCCATGTGCCATGAATGTGATACCCCAGGGACAGTGTGAGCCATGTCATGGAGGAAGCGAGGCCTCTGCTCCCAAGGAAGGTGACTTTGGGGTGCACTAACATTCAGTACTCAGATAAAGACATGTGAGGAGATATAATTTCTGCTCTCTCACTTTGTTTCTCGTCTGCGAATGGCTATAAAAGAAACACTTGACCAGCAACTGACTAGTGTGTGAGTCGGGACAAGCCTGTCTTGTAGCAGAACATTTAACAGGAGAGATAGGAAGGGGCATTCTACACTGACCTTCAGACAGTCTTGAATCACTTAAATGGGCTTGTAGGGGGAGTTTTAAAGAGTAGACAGACCTGCTACTTTCCTTTATTTCACAGTTTCAGAATGATGATGAAAGCACTTAAATTCCATGCTCATGAGAAAAGATGATTCCCTCCTGCTGCTGTGAGAGACTATATTTGGCATTAACTTGGAATTTTGTTGGAATCAAGCCCTTTAGATGGCATCTCCGAGACTAAAGAAATGGAAAGGTTAACACGAATTCTTTCCTCTTCAATATATTTTCCTTATTTGTCTCTGCTACAGGTTACAGAGTCACAGTGCACACCCATCCCAGCCACAGGCAGTGGAGATAGACACTGACCCAGGAGAAGCAGCAAAGTCCAGAATCTGGTCAGCACAGCAGGAAGTGAACTGTAGCATGCGGACCTCCTCTCCTGGATGCAGTCCCGAGGGAAGCCCACTACCCGATCCCCTGTCCCATGGGGGGCCTAGTAGACCAACAAATAGAAAACATTCTGCTGAGCACAGAAATAGCAAAGATGACAGTTTGGACTGGTATGACTCCATAGCAACTCATCAGCTTGAACCTCAAAACACTGTGCGTGTATATCCCAAAACTGGGGGGGAAATAGCTTTGCAGACCTTCAAGAACAAAGCTCAGGATAAGGAGAAGGGTGGGCCAGGCCAAAGGAGCAAATTAGAAACTCGACAGCTTCCAGCATCTGGAGAGACAGAAGCTCCGTGGAGGCCAGACCATGTTGAAGGGAAAGAGGCAAAAAAGGCAGTAGTCGCTCCCGAAGCAGTAGGGTCTGCTGGTGAACCAGACTCGGTACTGACTCATCACGTCTCCAGGAAGCTGCACCAGCT
The DNA here is from genome assembly GCA_004023965.1 of Spilogale gracilis. Lineage (NCBI taxonomy): Eukaryota > Metazoa > Chordata > Mammalia > Carnivora > Mephitidae > Spilogale > Spilogale gracilis. The sequence goes on along the minus strand of PITA01002567.1, from coordinate 61,865 downwards.
GCGTAGGGTCAGTGCCCAGGAGTTGTGCAGGAACCCCGCCACGGTGCCTTTACAGCCCGCAGACCCTTCTCATCCTCAGTCCAGTCCTGTCTGTGGCCCCAAAGGAGCACTGGAAACTCCTAAAAGAAAGAGACCGAAATCCTGTGCTCAGATGGGAGAGCCTGAGCTTGAAAGGGCTGAGAGTCCAGGTCCCCCACTGGCCAAACTGGCAAAATTCACTTTCAAACATAAGTCAAAACTGACCCACTCCCCTGAAGACCACAGTCCTGTGTCTCCTAGCACAACTAAAGGAGTAGTTTCAAGTCCTGGAATTCGCCAGAGAGTGAGAAGAGAAGCAGCTCTGCCTGGGAAGGGTCCACAAAAGTTGGCCTCTGCCTCAGGGAGCAGAAACTCACATCAGCCACAGGGTCAGGCAAAGGAGGTGTCCCAGCAGGCACCGGGCAAAGACAGACCAAGAGAGAAAAGCGAACGTGGTCCTACAGCAAGAGTTAGCCAGACTGAATTTGAGCTTGAGAACCAGACTGGGCATTCTCTTCCCACTTGTCAAAGAGACAGAAAAGAAGAGGTTGCCTACAATAATAAAAGCAGCAAGGTTCATGCTTGCACATTAGCCAAATTGGCAAATTTCTCCTTTACTTCCCCCTCTGAATCCAAATCAGATTCCCCTCCTCCTCCTGAAAGTGAGAACCAGGGGGTGGGAAGTGCCAGCCCTCATCCTGGGGCCGCATCTACAGTGCTTAATAGCAAAAGGAAAACTTTTCAGCTGGAGGGGTCCACTGAAAGACTACCTCTTTCCAAAAAATCTCTCTTTACTTTATCAGAACTAGATGACGAAGCATTGGATTTTGATTGGAATGAAGAAATGAGAAAAAAGCCATAATCATGAAAAGCTTTCTGGTTAAATTTCAGCCTCCCCAATTCCACACAGCACCTTTGGGATATGGACATGTGTTTATATATGTACAGAACTATTGGCCATATTGAGAGTACCATTCCGAATACCAGCTCCTCCGACAGGTTTTATAATTTCAGGCTCATCTTCATGACTTGCAAAGTTGTATAATCAACATCAGGCAGTGTGATACCAGCACTTGAATTAATTGATGTTGTATTTAATTTTGCAGATGGAATACTTAAATATTCCCAAGATGTTTCTGTTTGTTTTGATTTGGGTTTTTGTTGGTTCTCTCTCCCCCTCCCTCTCCCTCTCCCTCTCTCTTTTTTAATTTGGGGTTGAGTCTTCCCAAAATTGTTTCTCCCATTCACTCAGGAGCAAATGCTAGGAAGGTAGCCCTCATAAAGCTAACAAGTTAGATGAACTCTTTTCTGTTTTTTTCCTTATCTTTTTCTTCATCCAAGATGTGCAAAGTGTGGTGGATATTTATTACGATTTGCCAAAATCATGTGATTTTTCTAATATTATTTCTGTGTTTATTCTCATGTGTCAGATTAAATGGGACTAGTGCTTTTCCTTCTTTGAGAGGCATCCTTACAATTCCATTGGTATTCCTAAAGATCTGGCAGCTGGTCAGACTGTAGCTTTCTGAAGTATTGACCTTTTGAGTTTTCCCTGTTTTCTTAAGTGAATCTTTTGTGCTTCAGATTCTTTTTTTCATTGGGGGACCTACCCTCAGCACAACTTAAATCCTAAAGTTAGAAGGAGAATGTACAGTAATCTCAATCACATGTCATGGTGTCTACCCAAGTGGTTAATATGGAAATGTGATTCCTACTAAATTATGATTCATTTGTCCTTCAAAACCAAGCAAATGATGACCGTTTGGTAGCAATACACACCTCAAGCTTTGTCTTTTCTTAAGTCCTTTTAAAATCACTTCTTCCTTTGGATTCTAGCAGGGGCTTTTAGGATTCCATAATTACAGACTTTCTCTTCTGAATTATGAATTTTTAAAATAAAAACTAATGGGGACTTTCATTGTCTGAGGTACTTTTAGATATGAAGAATACCCAAAACTGTATATACATCATTTATAAGATTGCTTCATTAAGTTCATACCAAAAAAATTAAGGAACCCCAAATTTTCCTGAGTATTTAAACATTAGTTGCAAAATTGACTAAGTTTTCTGAAAAATTTTAAATTGTGAGTACAAATTTAGTATGGTTGAGTTGTTTGAAATAGCACCTTAAACAGCTGGTGACAGACATCTATAAGCAATGATGATAAAATGTGTTATTGCACATTCACTTCAACTTATTCTATAACATTAAGACTGTGGTTTGGGTAATTTCTTGTTATTTCTGTACTTAACTTCCTAGTGTTCCCCACATTCTTAATGTGATCTATTCCCAGTGTCTTAGTATTAATACTTCCTGTGTTTCAGTGGTCTGACCAGAAATAAAGAGAGGATCTGGGTTATTGACCAGGTGAATCTTGGTCTAGACAGTCTGGCCTGATTGTGTAGTAGATTGGGGTAATTCAGTTGTGAGTCCCGTGCTGAGCTATGTTTTGTGTGTGGGTGTGTATGTGTGTAAAACTATTAATTCCTCTTCTTATAAATGCTTATCTTTGAACTTGGTACCTTCTGCCATTATGATGCATTAAGCATTGCAGGGCTGCTGCCACCTGACCTGTTGGCTTGTCATTTGGGTATTTTGACCTGTTCTGTTTTCATCATTTACAAGAGCTGCATTCCTTATTGGGAATCTTGGTTCTAGAACTTTCATTTCTTGGTAATGAGGAATTTAGTTTGTATAGTTAATTTCTCTCTTCAGGACATAGAATAACTGATGTTTTAAAATAGGGTGTTAAATTGTCTCTCTTCCTTAATTATTGTATGTGACCACCTGTGCCACCTGCTACCTGGTTATTATTTGTGCCCATTTTATAGCCTATTATTTATGCTAATAAAAATCCACCCTATTTTTTATTTTAGTACCTTCTTATACTAGGATAGTTTGGCCAAGTTCCTAATTCTATGTATTTTTTCTTTGATGCTTACCTGATTGGAAATAATTATATATGTAAATATTATAAACAGACAAAATTATTAGAAGGAATAAAATAGTATGGAGGCACCAGGGTTGCTCAGTCTGTTAAGCTGCTGCCTTTGACTCAGGTCATGATCCCAGGGTCCTGAGATCGAGCCCTGCATCATCAGGCTCCCTGCACAGTGGGGCATCTGCTTTTCCTTCCCCTGTACCCCACCCCCCCACGTGTGCACACGTGTACATGCGCTCTCTCTCTCTCTCAAATAAAATATTTTTAAAAAATAATATGAACACTCCTCTACTTACGAAAAAATTTAAACTGGCATCACAGTCTTTATTATGACTACCTTGCTGTGCTTGTATTTGATGCTCAGAGTCTCCCAGCTTGATCAGGGGGACGTCCCATTTTGTTGATGCCAATATCCTTTCAGGACCCTGACATTTCTAAAAGTATCCATAGTATCTGAAAACAACAGCATGCTCCAGACACATTTTGATTTTTTTTTCCTGCCTCAAATCTTAGGATCAGTTACCCGCTAAGGCAGTCTATTCCATTTCTGGGCTGATGGTATTACAGGCTAAACTGACCATCTCAAAGATGCACAGGGGAGTCAGCAGTGGGCAGAAGGACTATCGCTGCTGTTTTCTCCCAGAAGGAGTTTCAGAGCTGAAAATGTCTAATGTCCTGACACATTTTATCCTGCCATATCCTCTTTTTCTTGCATTGTGTGATTCCACAAGACTTTCTCTTATATGGTATTTAGTGTATACCAAAGACACACATAGGTGTCTTGAAGGAAATAGGTATAGTCTCAAAAATCATATTTCTGGTCAAAAAAGGAAAGTGTAAAAATAACCTTTAATTCTAAATCAACATGTCATAATATTTTTATTTCAAGCCAGTGAAGTCCTTGAAAGCATTTTAATAATGTCAAATTATTTGTTAAAAGATTTATTTATTTGAGAGAGAGGGAAAGAAAGTTGGAAGAGGGGCAGAAGGAGAGGGAGAGAGAGAATCTCAAGCAGACGCCATGCTGAGCATGGAGCCCAACACAGGGGTCGATCCCACGACCACTGAGATCATGACCTGAGCTGTAATCAAGAGTCAGACACTTAACCCTGACTGAGCCACCTAGGCACACCAATAACGTAAAATTATTTAAATACAATAAAAACTATACCTAATTTTCTTTGTGAGACCGAACCAGAATTTTAACTCTGTTATAATTACATAAAAGAAATGGGTTTTCTGACTCTACAAAAGATAGTGTCTTCAATGTATATGTGATAGTCTAAGCTATATAATAGGTATTTTATTATTGTAATTTTTAGTGTTTCTTGGAAATACAGACAGAATCGGCTTACTATTCTGATACCTTTAACTTTTACCTTTAACTTTTAATACCTTTAATTTAAACTTTAAACTTTTTCTGAAGGTATACCAAAACTTTAATAATAGATACCTACTCTTGGCTGATGAATTTTAATTCTAACAAGTACTACTTCTAATACCTTCCTCAAGGGCAAAACCCACATAGCTGAAGACCAGAGAAAATCTTAGGTCAACCACAAAGGGGCTACCTAGGACTCACTTTTAGTCAATCCACAACACTTAGGAATTCAGAACCAAGCTGCACTGAAAGTCTAGGTCACTAGGGACTACCTGTGGCCAGATGCAGTTTACCAGACAGCCAAGTTCCAAATTTAACAAACTCACAGTGTGGCAGGCTAGGCTATTGTAAATTCCTCAGTGTTCAGAATCACCTCTTCCATGTCTGCTTTCCGTATTGTTACCATTCAAGAAGGATCGAGAAGGCTCCTGGCTCACATAAGTACTCACTGCAGTAGGAGTTTTGCCGACCGTGTCCCATGTGACATGTGCCATAGCCCCTCAGGTATATGGGGGAGCCATTGCCTACACATCCCCTTCACTATTTCTCAGAAGACCTATACAGGAAGCTGTGGTAATTGCTTCCTATGACACACTTTTCTATTGTTCTTTTATCACCTCCACTGTCTCTCTTAAAAGCTTAAAAATGCATCTAAATTTAATCCTTGGATTAAATATTAGTGTTAATCATATATTAAATATTGTACTTACTACTTAAAAATGAACTTGACCAAAAAGTTAGGCTCAACTAAATTGTTGATGTGTCTATGTAAATATGCCGATTCAGGATATAGTCCCAGAAGGGAAATAGGGTAGATACACCAGGCCTGATCTCCCCGAGAATTCAGGTATGAGTTATTTATCTTGTGTGCACAAATGGTTTTTAGGCCATTCTTCTTTAAGTTTGGTTAGAGATCAAGTTGAGCCACCAGAAAGCAAACATTTGTACCAGGTGATTTTTTATGTGGAGGCTATCATGGTTTAAGACTTCATGATAAAGCAAGCCAGCACTGAAATACTGCTTAATCCTTTAGATCTAGCTTTTTCAGTGCCTACTGATACATAAGAGACCAGATAGCCTAGCAAACTGAGAATCAGGTAAATTGGGCTCTAGAACTGAATAATCACCAGCCAGCAGTGTGACCTTGCTGTCTTCAAGGATCTTCCCATAGAAGCGGAGGATTAGACGTTTCCGATTCAGGTATTATGGAGTTACAAAAAGGAAAAACATGAGGGGCTGAGATAAAATCTTCAGTGTAAGGGTGCCGGGTGGTACAGTCGCTTGAGCGCCCAACTCTTGGTTTCCGTTCAAGTGATTTCTTGATCCTGGGATCGAGCTCCCAGTGGGGTTTGTGCTCGGTGTGGAGTCTAAATAAGATTCTTTCCCCCTCCCCTTCTGCTCCCCCTCTTACTCTTTCTCTCTCTCCTCCTTTTCTCAAATAAATAAATAAATAATCTTTAAAAATTAAAAAAAAAAAAAGTTTGGGCAGGAAAGAAAGTCTAATCAGGCTACATGATCCTAGAACTGGAAAGTTCTCTCAGCCTCTCTGGGGTTCTTAAGGGCCTTTGTCACTGCTTCTCTTCGTGAGAGCACTCCCATTTACTAACCCTCTCTGCAGTCCTGTTTTCCATCCTAATTCTGGGTTACTCTGCTCCAGGTGCCTTGTCGCTACTGATCTACCTTGGGGCCTAGCTCCCATCTGTGCCTTTTTCTGATCTTCCCAGACAATTCACCCATCTTCATCTTACAGATTCAGGGTCAGTGTTCACTTGGGTCAAGCGGATGTGAAGGGTGTGGGAGTGAGCAGCCACCTGGTGCCAACATAGCCCCCAGAGCCGTGGGAGGGTCAGTCTTGACGATGGGCCGGGAGGCCTACATTGGCGGGCCTGTCACATCTCTGTCTTCACAGGGCTTGGGGGTATAGGTTCTATAATTCTGTGACCTTTATTGTTTCTGTTACAGTTACTGAGTTGAGAGAGCATGTCTCTAAAGGTGCTTTAGACAACAGCCGGGATTTTCCAAGGGTTATTAACAAACCACTCTGGGCATGATGGAAGTGCAGTTCAGACTGCCGGCCACAGAGGGAGCTGTCTGCTTGTGTCACTCGTCCCGCTTCCATTTTCCTCTGCATTAATTCCTTATCTTAACTATTACAGGTTTTGGAAACACTTGGACGAAAATCAAAGTACATGAGAGTATGTGAAGGCTGTTAATCTGAAACTGTTCTTTAGGGATAATCTCTGCAGTTAAGATATATTTTGACATTTTCCAAATTTTCAACCTTATTATTGCCAATAGAGCAGGGAGTAGATTCACCGTGACAGGAAGATACACGTGTCTTAGGCCTGCTTTAGTCCTTCCAGAATTACAGATAGCCCAGGATAACTTTAAATTGAGGAGTTACAAACCACTGACCTTCAATGATCTTATTTTATCATTGTTGGGGAATTAAATTGCTTTGTAAGAAAGGAAACCCAAAGCTGCCTTGAGGGCTCCAGCACATCAGAGACCTTTGATCTTCTGCCTTTGAGAGGACTCTGTGTGAATGGGGCATGATGCCTGGAGCACAGTAAACCCCCAGAGAGACTCCTTTATTTGCTGACTTTGGAAAAACATAAATATCCGTACAATACAACCCATCCCTGAATGGGAAGTCGGCTGCTGGACACGGTCCGGTCGTTTTTCTTCCAATATCATTATGTGTTCATGAATGTTACAAGCTGTGAAATTTTAAGTTCATTATAAATAGATATATGGATGTCACAGAAGTTTTCCACCAAAATGCTACAATAAACTGAATATCAAAGAAACTGGGCCAAAATTAAATTCATAGCAATTGAAATTTTTCTAAATTAGTTTTAAGTACTTCTTTACCCCAATGATATTTTAATTAAAACATAACAGTATCAATCATCATAATATTGGTACTTACTTTTCAAAACATTTAATATATGACACTTGATTTGCACATCAATACTACTCATCGTTAAGCAGTGGAGAGAAAGTGTAATTCCTCTGCTTGACTCAGTTTACCTCTTTATTTAGATTGGCACTAATAATGTAACTTTGGTCAGGTTATTTAGTATCTCTAGGTTACAGTTACCTAATTTATAAAATGAGAATAACAATACTACCTGTTAGAGAATGTTGGGAGGATTAAATGAGTTAAGAATAAATACTTTCATCTAAATACTGAAAAGTGCTTAAGGAATAACCAGCACATAGTAAGCAATCTAAAATAGGTTACTTTCACTCTTTACCACCAGATATTTTTAATGGAGCAAAAAAAAGTGAGGGGAGGGGCACCTGGGTGGTTCAGTTGGTTAAGCGACTGTCTTCGGATCAGGTCATGATCCCAGAGACCCGGGTTAGAGCCCCACATCGGGCTCCCTGGTCAGTGTTCTCCCTCTCTCACTCCCCCTGCTTATGTTCCCTCTCTGGCTGTGTTTCTCTCTGTCAAATAAATAAAATCCTTAAAAAAAAAAAAAAAAGTGAGGGGAGTTGAGATGTTCCAGAACCCATTCTTTCAAAAAAATTACTTAGGGGTACTTGGCTGGTTTGATTGAGAGAGCATGCGACTGCTAATCTAGGAGTCATGAGTTTGAACCCCATGTTGGGTGTAGAGATTACATAAGTAGACTTAAAAAAAAAAAAAAAAAGAAAAGTAACACGGTCAAAAAAGAAAGAAACATCTCTACTTTTAAAAAATTACATGTCTGCACTTTTCCCTCATTTGTAATACCACTGCTATGCCCTTCGATCCGCGCTGCAGATCCCACCTCTCCTGCCTCTTTGGACATGGCCCCAGCACTCCCACCAGGCCCCATCCCTACTCTATCGTTCCACCATTGGTTCAAAAAAAAAAAAAAAAGAAAAAGAAAACACAAGACCACCTCACATGACCCTATTTCCTCACTATGTCTGTGTTTCCCCTCTTAGCAAAACTTTTTGAGAGAGTTGTCTATTGTCTGTTCCCGTCTTTAGTCTTCCTCCCTTCTGCTGAGCCCGCTCTAGTGAAATTTTTGGCCTCATCACTGTCTAAGCAGCCTTATCAAGGTGACCTTCAGTGCTCATACTCTGTCCTGATCTTACTTGATTTGATGGAGCTGATTACTCTCCTCTCCCTGAAACCCTTCTTCACTTGTCCTCCAGGACAACACATGTCTGTGATTTTCTGTACTAACCTCTTCCGGCCTCCTCAGTCTTTTTGCAATTTACCCAGCTCCTCCTCTTCTCACAGACCTTTAATGTTTGAATGGCCCATGGCCCTTTTCTATCCTTATTAGTTTCACAGAATCTTAGGGCTCACAGAACCTACCGAGTAGCTGACGATGCCTTCCCCGAGCTCCAGATGCTAGGATCAAACTCCTATTCAGTGTATCTCCTTAGTTATCTAAAGGACATCTGAACCTCAGCATGTTCCAAATTATACTCCTGATCTTGTCCCCCTAAACTTGCTCCTTTCCCCGATTTATCCATCTTGGTAAATTAAGTGAATACTCTATCCTTCCAATGCTTGGGTCAACCACTTGAGTCTTCCTTGACAATTTACTTTCTCTTGTATCTCACACCCCATCTGTCACAAATCCTATGACCTATTAAAAATATATCCAGAATCTAGACACTTCTCACCAAATTTGCTGCTATCCCCTCCAATCCAAGCCGCTGTTCTCTCTTGCTTTGCCACACCTTGACTCCCTCCAGGCTGTTCTCAGTGCAGTGATCAGAGCGATCCTGTCAATAAATGCAATCAGGTCATGATAACTCTTACCCCAGGCCCTCCAGTGGCTCCCCATCCCATTCTAGGTAAAAGCCAAGTCCTTATTGTAATGACGTCAAAGCCCAACACATCTGGCCACATGCTACCACCAGCCTTGCTGCTCCTGTAATTCTCCAGGCACGAACCAGCCTCCAGGCCTTCTCCCTTATTGCTCTATCTGTGGAATGCCCATCCCCAGAAGGGCATCACCCTCACCTTCTTCAAGATTTTGTTTAAATGTCACTCCAATGAAGCCTGCCATAATCCATTCAAAATTGCAAAACATTTCTCCTCTTAACCAATTTTGTATAGCATTTTCATCATCTAACATACTATAACATTTACTCATTTATTGTATTTTCTGTCACAGGTGCTAACTAAGAGTGAGGGAAATCTAGAATGGATAGTAGAAGAAAGAGACCATGGGTTTCAGGTCTCTAAATCAGCTGTGATGGTGGGGGCTGTGGATCCTACCACAATAGCTACAATTGGAACTGCTACTTGATGGAGCTTTGGATACTCTGCTGGTACTGCCAGGATCTGATTTGTGTAGGTGCCAGGCTTACCCACAGGAGGAGTACAGGAGAAGTTTCAGAGCCTCCCATTTGTCCTTCCCCACTATAATAGCTTTTGTTCACAGGCCAAGATCAACATATGCTTGTGGGCATTCTGTCAATTTCCAAGAATTGACTATTTCAATTATACACCAAGGACCAGGGATGTAACCATGGGGTGGGTCCCTGGACTGACTCGACCCACTATGAAGTGAACCTGGGCTGTGAGTCCATTTGTCACCTGGCCCGCATACACTCTACTCTGTCAGAGGACCATGATTTGTGTCATATACCATGGTTCCCGGTTATCAACTAAGAGCTTGTGTCCAACAGTTCCCAAACCCTTGGGCTGTTTCCTTTCCCCAGGGTATGGCTACCCAGGTAAATATCTGTTGGTCCCTTTGGGGAAGTACTGGGGTAGTCAACGTCATGCAGACATGTCAAGGTGTTGCAGAATACTTCCCTCTGAGGACCTGGCCTTTCCTTCAGTTAGTGGTCTCTGAGTCTGAAAATTAGTTCAGATCCAAAGTGTGTCAAAAAATTTTGACTGCTTATTGGTGCAGCTGCCCTTAGCCGCCTCTTGATCCTCTCTCTTGACTGTATAGATCAATACGTCAAAATCACCTGGAGGCCTTGTGAAACTTCAGGTGGGTCATCCCCGCCGCCAGAGTTTCTGATTGAGTAGGTCTGGACTGGAGCCTGGGAACTGGTGTTTCTAAGTGATGTGGAAACCACTGGTCCGGGATCACACCTTGAGAATCATTGGCACAGACTGATCTTGCATCTAGGACTCCAGCCATTTCCCCAGCTCTCTGTGCACCTGCCTCTGCCTGCGGCTCTGTCTTGGGGCTCAGTGAGGTATTTGTCCTCCCCTTGCTTCTGACGGGTAAGAATGTCATTTGGCGTCTCTGGGGGCAGGGATTCAGCCGTGCGTGGTCAGTACTCCAGCAGCTGGGGTCAATGGGTACAGAGGTCCGGAAGGGGAGGTGTGGGTGCTGCTCTTCAGACCCTACCATTCTTCTACCTGCATCTGTCTCCTGGCCACGGCTAATGAGGGGAGGGAGATTTGCTTCAGGCACAAAATTTAAGGGAAGCCAAACAAAAGAAAGTAAGCAAGATAAATATTTTGATGCAGTATTTTAAAAAATGAAAATGCAAAAAAAAAATCCATGGTATGAGCAAAATATCAACTTTTAAAGGCACGATCAATGTTACTGATCTCTCCTTTGCCTTGGGCTCTGCTATGGCTCAGTGTGACACGTCTTCCCTCACTGGAAGGCAGGCTCCAGGACGGAAGCAGGGTGGTTTGTTTTTTTTTTAATATTTTATTTATTTATTTGACAGAGAGAGATCACAAGTAGGCAGAGAGGCAGGCAGAGAGAGAGGAGGAAGCAGGCTCCCTGCTGAGCAGAGAGGCAGATGCGGGCCTCGATCTCAGAACCCTGAGACCATGACCTGAGCCGAAGGCAGAGGCTTTAACCCACTGAGCCACCCAGGCACCTGGAAGCAGGGGTTTTGTCCCTTTTACTCACTGTGTACTTTAGAAGAGTGCCAGGCACATAGTAGATGTTGAATAAATACTTAGTGAATGAGACACTTGAGACATTTAAAAGAATGACCATTTAATCTACATTTCCACATTTCTGCCTCTCTTCTTTTCCACCCCAGTGTTTCTCACTAGTGCGGACTATACCCAAGAGGCTGTCTTCCCCTTTGAGCCCAGAGACTTGGCACAACTTTGGGAAAACACCTGACAAAAATGGGATGTATTTTACTATAAAGGTTAATTGTGAGGTGTTTGAAAATAGTTTCTTAATTGATTTCATCATCCCATCTAAAGGGTATATATAGAACATGCCACTGTACTAACCAACCTATTTGTTGTCAGTTTGCGTAGTTATGAGAAACAGTTTCTAGAAACTGCTCTGCTGATCCTAGGAAATCGTTCTGTCTCCCAAGTTTAGATGCACTTAGAATTCCAGGGCCAAAAGTTGAACAGAAAAACTTGATGCACCAGGGCAAGTCCAGCCAGCTGCCCACCTCCCCTGTAGTCCGTCCCCGGGAGACATATCTGGATCCTGAGGTTGGCATGAGTGCATAGAGAGAACCCTTCTGGGTGTGAGCTGGCTGTCATTTTTGCACAGGATGCTAGGAAAGCATGTGGCCAGTAGGTCCCCTCCTCACTGCAGGGTCTGCTCTCACCACACCCTACCTGTGGGGCACCCACAACTTCTTTTTAGCCAGTAAAGGGAACTTGGGAGTCTTGGAGTCAGATAAGAATCTTAGTGCATTAAAGGCAACTCATATTCACACAGAAAAATGAGATTGCTTGTATCCTACCCGGGCTAGATTAGAGAAGAAATTCCAAGCCTCAGATCTCCATTGTCATTTCAAAACAAAACAAAACAAATGCAAGCCTGCCAAATACAAGTTTAGACCTTTAAAGGGGATTAAGAGTACACTTACCATGATGAGTACTGAATAGTAAATAGAATTATTAAATCACTATATTGTGTATCTGATATAACACTGCGTGTTAACTGTACTGGAATTAAAAAAGAAATCAGACCTAAGATATTTCATAAGCAGGTGAACTGAGTCTGTTTCCCTTGTCCCTCTGTGGAACAAGAGCCATATATGCAGACAGCAGGAATGGTGATGGGGTCCTGCCCCATGACATGTACTGACTGCTGTCTTCTCCAGCACAGAGAGATCTGAGAAGCTATACACAATCATGCAAATATGGGGGAGGGGAGAGGAACTGCCTGGCAATAAGCAGCTACTAGGTGTGAGGAATCACGTTAGACAATTTATATATGAGGGCGAGTCTGTATGAGATGGTAGGTAGGTAGGTAGATAGATGGATGGAAAGATAGATGGATAGATAATGGATGGATGGATGGATAGATAGATATTTAGTTTGCATGGGACTTTGGTGAGAACGGTATCACATCTGATCACAGATGAAACATGACCAGAGGAACCAAGTTAAATTTTCCAGAGCACACAGCTAACCAGTGGTGTCTGGTGGGGGAGGGACTATTCGATTTCAAAGCCAGTGCGCTGTCAACTGCATCAGGACAGCTCCCAAAAGAAATGTGACTGTATCAGGGTCAGACGGGGGTCATCTCCCATTGAGTCGTTGTGTGCTTCCAGAAAGAAAAGTGTGGCTCAAGCCTTTCCTGATGGTCACTAAGCTGTGGCAACAGTGCCGGGCTGAGGGCAGACATCCTTTCCTCTCCAAGCCCACCCCAAAGCAGGGAAAGCTTCCGTGGCTTGGCCTTGGCTCAGCACCCCGGGAGATGCAGGAACACCGCGAGGGGCCTGTGCTGTGCCACGCCCGGCGAGGCCATTCACAGCGTGTTGGACTCTGGGCACTGCCCACGAGTGACCGACCGCAAGGTGTGCCCGTCAACGTTGCCTCTTTGTTTCATCAAATGTGCGCAAATACTTTTTTGTCCATGGAGAAATTTTCCTCATTAAAAAATTTTCAATTGCTGGACCCTGGCAACCGTCCTGGGTGGGGGGTGGGGGTGGGGCTCGGGGAGGGAGAGTCGTGTCTCGGTTTCCTGCCCTTGATTGCTCAGCACGGTGACCGGTGACCGCTGTAACAAGCCAGTAGCCCGGGGGGAAGAGAATCTAGGTCAGCTTGTTCTTTCTGCTGCTCACCACTAGGGGGCATGAAGCTTCTCTGATAGAGGAACTGAAAAGCCTGGAATGTGTAAAATGGCCAGCAAAGGCTGGGGGCTTGTCTGCGTTCAACTATCATGATGAAAACATTTCTTCCAAAACCAGTTTTGTTTGGGCACGTCCAGCAGACACACAGGACGACCGAGGAGTGGGCCAGGAGAATGATGACAGTGCCACAAGGAGCACCATTTGGTCATGATAGAAAACCTGCTCCAACTTTTGAAGACTCTGAAAATGCCTGCCTCAAGAGCCAGGATGTAACTGAGCTTTGAAATACTGTGAGCCTTGAGATCAGAGTCCATTTTATAAAAGCCTATAATCTGAAAGAATATGCACTTAAAAATGTCATTTCTTTGGGAGGTGGGGGGCAAGCAGATTCCAATTCTGCAAGAGCCTCAGAAAGATTTTGCTAATGGGAAGCTTAAAAAAAAATTCCTAGAATTTCACACAAGCAATAGCCTGCATATTTTATTGAGATAGAATTGACATATACTGTTGTATAAGTTTACAATGTACAGCATGTTTGTCGGATAATTGATATATTGCAGTAAGATTACCACTGTAACCCTAGCTGACATCTCCTTCATGTCATATAATTATCATTACTTTTTTATGGTGAGAACAATTAAGATCTAGTCTCTTAGCAACTTTCAAGTATATAATACAAGTATATTATTAGCCATAACCATTGTGCTGTGCATTAGATCTCCATAATTTATTCATCTTTTAACTGTAGGTTATACCTTTTCACCAACATCTCTGCAATTCACCCAGCACCCCAGCCCCTGGTAACCACCATTCAACTCCCTGTTTCTATGAGTTCAGATTTTTGAGTATACATATAAGGAATAACATTATAATATTTGTTTTTCTCTGTCTGCTTTATCTCAGTGTAATGACCTCAAAGATCTATCCATGTTGTCACAAACAGCAGGATGTCTTTCTTTCTTATGTCTAAATAACAATCCATTATATATATATATATATATATAATATTACATATATATTATATATATAAAGATCTTACATCATTTTATACATGCATATAACATCTTACGTCTATACCCATCTATTTGTTGATGGATGTTGTGGTTGTTTCCATAGCTTGGCTACTGTGAATAATGCTGCAACAAAGAATGCAGGTATCTCTCCAAGATTCTGTCCTCATTTCCTCTGGTGTATACCCAAGTGGATATTGCTGGGTCACACAGATTTTAATTTTTTAATTTTTTGAGGAAACTCCATGCTGTTTTGTACAGTGGCTGAACCAATTTACATTCCTACCAATAGGGCACAAATGTTCTTTTTTCTCCACATTCTCTCCAAAATTTATTTCTTGCCTTTTTGAGAACAGCCATTCTAATAGATATAAAATGATGTCTCATTATGGTTTCAATTTGCATTTCTCTGGTGATGAGTGATGTTGGACACCTTCTCATGTCCTTGTTGGCCATTTGTGTGTCTTCATAAAAGTATCTTTCCTGTTCCTCTGCCCATTGTTTTTTTTTTCCCACTATGAAATGACCCCCACAATAAGTCTAGCTACCATCTGTCACCAAAGTTATTGCAATATTATTAACTGTATTCCTTATGCCAAGCATTACATTGCCATGACTTATTCATTTTATAGATGGAAGTTTATACCTCTTAATCCCTTTCCCTTATTGTATTCACTGCCCCAACCCATCCCAGGCACTTACTATCTGCTCTCCCTGTCTCTCAAGGAAGGATTCTTGGCCTCCTTGTTCTCTCAGCTGTGCTGTCTTAGGGGGGAAGGATAATGTGGGCCAAACTCCTCTTACCCACTAAAATGCATCCAAACTCTTTTTTGTTTTGTTTTGTTTTGGTTTGGTTTTGGTTTTGCTCCAACAGAGTGCTGGAACTTCTTCTCTGGACCCTTGGACTTCCACATAGTCTCCCTTGTCTGTGCCATCTGCCCAAGTCTGCATTTTCCAGGTGCTCCTGGACCACAGCAAGCTGAAAGGACTTAGAGGCAATTGACAGGCTGCTGGCGGTTCCACAGCCCAGACTAGGGTCTGTCTGTCGATAGCCCGATGCACGGGGTGGGGAGACTCTCCCTGGTCATTTGGTGTATGCTGCTGGGCCCCACAGCTCCCACAGAAGCCCTTCTGTTTGTGGATAGGTGCCAAATTTAAGATGTTAAAGGGGACAAACTTGAGCGGCATCTTAGGCAGCCCTGTTGCTGATGTCACTCCTCCCTCCTTCCAATAGCCTGCATATTGGCTATCCATATTTTAGCATCCATTCAGGTGTGATGATGAAAAGAACACAAGACTGGGTGCTGGACGAGCTGCTACTCTCTGGCCTTGTGACCGCCAGAGTACTTAATCTGAATATCAAAGAAACAGCAGAGTATCTCCTCGATAGGACTGTTCCACACCAACGAATATTTATCAAAGACCTATCATGTGCCAGGCCCTGAGGATGTGCTAAGTGATCACACAGCCATGACTGCTCCCTGCCTCTTGCACATCACATTGTCCTGAGGGTCATTTCACCAGGAGGGACTTATCTAATGTGACTGCATCGTGCCCAGCCCATCACAGCACGTCACACATGTTACTCATTTTCTCCCATCCTTTCCCTCCTGTCTCTTCTTCCTCAAAAATATAGACTGTAGGGCTGGGTCAGGATTCCCCTTGGCAGTGTGGGTTTCTAGAAACACAGAGGAGATTCATTCATACTTTACTTTTTATCTGCCTTTACTTAGCATTTACTATGTGCCAGGCTGTGCTAATCTTAAGGGTCTATGGTAGATATTTGTCATTTTTTCTGGCCACCATTATCTGATTCACCTTCCTTATTTGAGAAATTTCCCTACCTTCCCTGAGCAGGCTGCAAACCTCAACTACTCACCTTCCCAGTTTCTCCTGCATTAGGACAATTGGTACTTTGAGGCTCGGCCAATCAGATGCATGTACCCCAACATGATTTGGACCCAGAGAGGGGCTCAAAGGAAGGAGGGAGGGTGAATCATCCACCAAGAGGGAGGGCTATGGCAGATGCTGTAACAGCCTCTAGTTTCTAGCAACAGTCGGCAGTGCCAGTGGGAAGGCAGTGTGCATTTTGGTGTCAGGTGGCCTATTTCATGTTGTGGCTTAGAATGTATCCATAGCTGCTTTTAATTTCCTTTCTTCACACCTACTTTTCAAGCTTGACTTTCTGATCATCCTACATGTTCAGCAAACTAACCAATTCCTTTTAGCAAAATCCTTGTGTACTTAAATCAACACAGATAGATTTTGTTCCAGGCAGCTAAGAACCCTAACTGACCCAGGAGGAAAAATGAGTAAAATTCTGACCTCTGTCTCTTAGGAGATTCCCACACAAATGATTTTGATACAGTCTGTGGAATGAAGGAAAGATAGGACATGTAGGGGATATCTGCTATACTGT
Organism: Spilogale gracilis; assembly: GCA_004023965.1. Classification (NCBI taxonomy): domain Eukaryota; kingdom Metazoa; phylum Chordata; class Mammalia; order Carnivora; family Mephitidae; genus Spilogale; species Spilogale gracilis. Next base: position 45,104 of record PITA01002567.1, on the reverse strand, counting down.
AATGAACACCTAAGGTTGCGGACCACAAGGAATTCAGTGTGTTGGGAGAGATGGACTCATCCATAGATAATGGCATGGCAATGTCATAAAGACAGAGCTAGAGATGTGCACAGGAAGTGGGGGAGGCACCACGGAGGGATACAGCCCTGCTGAGGGCAGGTGGGAGTGCTGACTGAAGAAGGCTTTGGAGAAGAGGATGCCATGCTTGAGCCAAGTCGTCAAAGAAGGATACATATGTAAGTCAGACCAGTGCAGAGGAGCCTGGGAGAAAAGAAGGCATTCCCTTGTGCAAGAGCCAGGGCCCAGGGGAGAGATTCAGCATGGGTGCAGTGGAATTACACAGGTTGGTGTTGCTAGAACCACTGTATTCCCTGTAAAGACCACAAACGTTGTCATGGGTACAGGACTGAATGTGAGGTAAGAGTGGGGAATAGCTGCCTAGAAAAATGGGAGACAGTGTGAACCAGGGATAAGGAAAAAGACTCAGGGGTGAGGAGGGCCCACGAGAGGCTGGATACCATGATATTTTAGTGCAACCAGCCCACATGGTCATCAAATGTCTCCAGTGTACAGCAGTAAAGAGGGACGTTGGCCTAGAATTAGGGTTTTGTTATGATAATGAAGGCTGACATCTGAATTTGGAGCCCCTGATCTCGGACCAGGTTTGCTCAGGTATAACTAGGCATGCAATTGCAACCTGCTCTGGTTCGATGAGGGAGGAGAGAGAGGACTGGGGCCAGGAGGGTGGCAGGGTACAGGCTTGACTGAAATCTGTGACATATGGCCCAGATCCATTTCATGCCCTAATGCAAGGGTTGTTATGTTTTGAGTATAAAAGAAAATTGTGATTATAAAATTAATTAAAAAGCAATCATCTCAATTCACTAACCATAGGGATCAAGTTGGTCTTCACATTTTTAAAGCATATTGCACAGCATTCATTTCCCCTATGCAGAAAATGTATAAGAGCTTTTCAAACATTTTAAGGAAAAAACTTGAAATAATTATACAATTTACAGAGGGCTTTCAAATGTATAAAGCACTTATTTAATCTTTATAAAAATCCTCTGAGGTAGGCATGATTATTAACCCATTTTATAAATGGAAGAACTGAAGGGCAGAGAACTTCCGTGATTTGCCCAAGGTCACATAGGCGGCAGGTGGGAAAGCCGAGATCTGAACACAGATGGTCTGTTCCAAAAGCAGCCCCCTTCGCCACTCACTGCACTCCCTCCCTTGCAAATGCCACCTCTTCTTCCCCAGTGTGAGCTGAATTGCGTTCCCTCAAAATTCACATGTTGAATCCCTAACCTCCGTACCTGGGATATGACTGTATTTGGAGAAAGGCCTCGAAAGGGGTGATTATGCTAAACTGAGTCCATTTGTGTGGCTCTAATCCAATCTGACGCGGGGCCTTATAAGAAGAGGTGATTTCGACACAAACACGTAGAGGGAAGATGGTGTGAAGACACAGGGAGAGATCACAATCTATAAGCCAAGGAGAAGGGCCTCAGAAGAAACCAGCCCTGCCAACACCTTGATCTTGAACTTCTAGCCTTCAAAACTCTAAGAAAACAGATTTCTGTTGTTTAAGTCTTGCAGTCTGTGGTGTTTCGTTACAGCAACCCTCGGCGACTATACCTTCATTGACCATCAGTTAAGAAGGGGCAGGAGAAGGGGGAGGCAAAATAGAAATTAATCTTTTACATGAACTCCCGTCCTTACTGAAAACACAAAATATGTGCATTTCATTAGTTAAGTGAAGCTTAATTGGATCATGCTTTAAGCAAGTTAATCTGGAATTCAGTTCTATAATGGGAGTAAAATAAAACAGGACCAGTCTTCATTTATAGTGAAGTAGTATCATAGACAGGAAAGGGCAGCTTAATTAAGGCCAAAGTGTGTTTGTTAATTAGCTGTCATCCTCTCCCCTGAGCCTACCAAGGATGCCATAAACAATTAGGGAGCATGGATTTATTGATGGGAAGATGAGGTAAGCTGCACATTAAGTGCATGTGTTCCTTAGAGGGCACAGTCCTTTCATTAATAATGAATACTGTCTTTCCTCCTGTCTTCTAAGTTTCCCACTACACTGGAATTATTGGTGTGAAACATGAGGCCTCCAGTAGTTATAGGCCATTGAGAGATTCTTAGAAAGTGCAATAGCGTCGTATTCCAGGAGAAAAGTAATTGTCAGCATATTTATTTTTTCTCTAATGAATTAGAACCCGCATGTGTTTAGTACCAACGACCTGCAAGGTGGTTCCCGGAGGCTTCACTGTGGTCTGGATTCTGGCAGTACTCAGAGCTCAGGCCCTTTGGACGTCTGTTTTCTCAGAAACAAATTAGCAATCGTCCCAGACACAAGTCTGAATTGTTTGGAGAGTGAAAAGCCCTGTCTATCCAAATGAAAAAACTCAAACTTTGACCAGTTTGTTCAATTTTCAGTTCCTGTTGCATGCTTCACAGAGCCATGTGTTTTATGTTTGGAAAACTTTTTTAAAGTTAAAAGCAGATTAATTAAATGGTCCATTTTTATAGAAATTATTGTCTCCTTTTTCTCTATGCCTGAGAGCTCTAGTCCTCTTTTGACCAACCTATTTCTCACTGGCCTTGAAGGGTATCAACATTCTGCGTAGACTAACAGAGGACTGACATGATGTATAGCCCTAGAAAACTGCATCACAGATCAGGGAAACAGTCAAAACATGTTTTTTTCTCCTCAAATGTCACTGACTTTTGAAAATAAGACCAATCAAAGTGCTTGCATGAAAAAGCTACAGAAAAGATTCAGAATTGGAGGGGAGGAAGATTTTTTACAATTTCTGGAGACAATGTACAGTGGCTGGCAGTCAGTCCAACTTTGAGTAAATGAATGGGAAGAAAAGGAAGGGGAAAGTGGCAAAAAACAGAGGAGAGAAATAGAAGGAGGCAGATGGTCTACAAGAGAAGTAATACAGAGAGAAAAGCAGAGGAAGATGTGCCCAGGCCCAGAGACATGTGGGCAGAGATACATAGATGAGAGGGAGATACACAGGGTCAGAGTGGGGTCATCATCCCAACTTCCACATCCCACACCTCATCTCCAGCACACTGTTGCTTTCACAGCTGAATCACATTTGTCACATCAAAACAAAAAGAAAAAAATGCAAATTAAAAACATAAATAAGAAATGAAACTTCCATCAACTAAAGTAAAATAATATTGAAGGCCAAGACTGAATGGACTGGATTTTTCTTTTTTCCATTTGTATCATGCACATGCATGCATACACACACACACACACACACACACACCCCTCGATGTTTCTGGATAATGAGAGATTCTTCTGTTCTGCCAATCAAACCATGGGATGGCTTTGCAAAGCCAGGCAGAATGAGACTTGCAATGATAAAGATCCGCCTCAACCCCCAAATATGCCAGCCCCCGGCTGGGCCCACAGGGCTGCCAACTGTCGCTGCTTTGAGTTGTATGCACACGTGGCCAGAGACTGTTTTAAACTGTATTCAAATCTATATCAAATCTCCACTCATTCTCTCTGATTTGGGTTCACCCTCCTTGGCCCAGCCTGCTCCCCTCCTTTGGTCTCACCACTTGTCTCTAGTACATTCCCGCACTGTTCAAGAGGCCGTGCTTCATGGCCTGAACAGAATGGAAATAGTCAAGCAAGAAGGAATAGCAAACAGGGACAAAGAGGATTTCCAAATGTCTTGCCCTTGATTGGCTCTTCTCGATGAGCCTCAGAGAAGTGGATCAATCTAGTAAGTCCCATGAACCAATATTTTTGATTTCATACCGGTTGGAAGCATCTCCCTAGTCCTCTTACAGGAATAGTAATCTGGTAGTCTTTACATAGTATACTGGTCTTTTTACAGTTCTGTCTCTCCAAATGGCTTAACTGTATGATTTTTGCTAGCTCAACTCTGCTGATAGTTTAAATGAACAGTTAACTATTGAACCCTGATATGTTTTAGAGTGTGTTTATCTTGGAATTATTCTGAAGGCAATAACAAATGAAAATTAAAAATCTGCTGGGAAAATACATAGTAATGCAACTGGTGGTGAGAGTGAATGTGTAAACACACTTTTGTTTTCAAATCCTCCATTCCCCAAGACATCCCCAGAGCCGAGGAGTTTCGAGAATTCTAGGGATGTCCGTATTGGTAGCTTATTTAGGGGGATGTTCCACCGCCGACTGTCAGACCACAGGGAATTTCACAGCCAGTACATATGTGACGAAGAGTGCCAGGCAGCTGAGAATGGAAGCCAGCTGTAGACTTTTCTATCTTCTCATTCAGCTTTCCTTCAAACGCTAGTCTCTTTTCAAGAGTTGTCAAAATGGCTTTCCTTTAAAGTTAACATTACAAGTAATCGAAGTCTCATTTCCTGGAAATACAGGGCTGGAAGGCAGCCATCCCTCAAATGAGCCCCCGTGGAGAAGACTCGGAGACGGTGAGCTCCCAACTCAGGTTTCCGGTGGATGCGTCTTAAATCCCACAGACTGGAAGCTGAGGTCATATATTACTTTCTCATTACCATCAGGGGTCAGTTCAACTTACACTTCCTGTCATTATTGTCTTAGATCATGCATGACTCAATCCTTCTGAGCCCATTTCCTCACATACAGATTTCTAATCAGCTGTGAAAAAATACTATTAATCGTATTAATAGCTGCTCTGAACTGGCAATAGCAGGAGTCAAATAAAATAGGATGGCAAATCCGGGAACAGGATAATGTAGTCATTTAAGAAGAGGAGGTTAAGCAGACTGGTCAACATCACCACTAAAATGTTTCTTGCTCTGCTCTCCAACTTCACCTGCATAACTGCGGTAGCATGGGGGAAACCGTAGGTGGAAATGAGCTTTGCTACCAGATAAATACAGGTAGGAACCCTGCCTCTATCATTAGGCTCTGTAAGATTGGACAAGTTCTTTACCCTTCTCGGCCTCTTGCAGGGGATAATTCCAAACTTCCCAAACTATAGCAAGAAACAGAGATCATGTATGAAGAGCAGATGGTACAGAGAAGCACTCAGTACGTGGTGAAAGGAATAATAATAATGACGATGTGCCCAGTGTTGCGCACTGGCCTGGTGCTCACTGCGACAGAGGCAGGGAAAGGGGAGAGACGATCAGGAAGCTGGCAGGCCCCCGTGAGAGCAACATTAAACTCACTCAATTTGTCTTTTGCTGTTCTCATCGTATCTTCCCCAACATTTCCCTTAATTTCAAGTCAAATGATGACTCAAGAGATAACAAGACAAAATAATATCAAGAATTGTGAGGGATCTGAAATTTTTACCCTGCTCTCTAGCTAACGAGTCAGCCAGTCAGAGCTTCCCCGCAGCTGGTGGAAGACATGAGACTCCTGGTCAGAGAAAAAGGACTTTATCATAGCACAGAAAGCAGAATGAGCTCCGTGTTCTCATAAGGTCCCCCTAAACCCCCAATCCTAGGGGGAAGGAAACGTCCAATCTTATAGTGGGATGTTCATGAAACAGGGAAGTTGACGGGCTCCATAAAATCTGCTTTTTGCTCCCCTTTTCCTGCTTCTACTGTTGCAAGGACCTACACCCCCACCCCTACTTTACACATGCCTCAGAATGCAAATCGTGTATGTCCTCCTTGTAAGGGACAAGGAGTGACATCTGAGGAAGGACTGGGTGAGAATGACTGGATGGAACTATTAATACATATCCCAGACCACCAGCGCAAGAATCTCACAGCCAAGACCCCCAGCTCCAAGGAATAACACCTGGGCCATTATCTTTGTTCTAACGGGTTCTTGGATGCCTGAGAAGATGCAGTAAAAATTCCCAGATCGTAAACAAAGATAACACCCATGCTACTTTTCCTTCTGAGTCTCACAGACCCTCCTTTTGTACCTGCACTCTCTCCGTCTTCAGTAAACTCTGCTCCCTCTTCCTGTTGGCTTGCATTTGATTTTTATTCTGCGCGAAGCCAAGGACTCTGTTGGAAAGTCCTGCTGGATCTCCTCCGGGGCCCTGGATCCAGCCTGCGGGCAGCATTAGCAAACATACCCAAAATTTGTCCCAGAGGGGCATTATTTTCTTATTACCCAGGAAACAAATCTGCCCTCTTCCACAGAGAGAGACTCTATCTCTGTCTTTCAAGATTTTTCTGTATACAAATAATCTTGAAAAGACAGTCTTGAGCAAGACGTATAAAAACCACAGGGAGTTGTCCCCACCTCCAACAAATGAGACTCAGGTAGAGGCAGAACTCAAAAGAAGACACAGTGATCAAGGGAGCTATCTCGAAACATTGATTTATTTAATCAATAGAATTGATAACCTCACATAGAATCTTAAATAACATAGCTCCTGCAGTTGCCCAAGACTATAGAGAAAGACCCTTTTCTCTCCATTACATACTGGTGTGGGAGCGACACCTGCATACCATCAGGGCCACCGAGCTGTGTGAATGGAACAGGGCACCTCCTGCCGCCATCACCACGGAAGGGCCTACTGGGATGTTTTCCTTCACGCGATTTCCAATCAGTATCGAATGGAACTTCAGCCCATTGAAAGAAAATGCATTAGGGTTTGTTTTCTTTTGTTTTTTTACATAATAAAAAAAGAAAGAAGCAAGTTAAATCCTTTTTAACTTTCTTTGGGCCTTATGAGAATTCTTTTAGAGGCCACTTGGGAGGATTATGGAATCCAGAGATTTAGCCAGATCAGTCTTCTAATTCATGTGCCTTTGTGAGGTCAGATATAGTTCTTCTAACGGCTTAAGAACCTAGGGCACCCACCACTGAAGAGCTCCTGGCATTTCAGATTCCACCGTGGAGCATAGCCTTGGAGTCCTAAAACCAGAAGCACCTCAAGGAACTTACCTCTTCGTGGAGCATAGCCTCGGAGTCCAAAAGCAGAAGCACCTCAAGGAACTTACCCCTTCGTGGAGCATAGCCTCGGAGTCCTAAAACCAGAAGCACCTCAAGGAATTTACCCCTCATTTGGAAGACAGCTCTGCCCCTAGGTCAGACCACAGAGGAATCTGCATCCCAAGTTTTCGTTAAAAACAACCAAACAACCATTATCAGTGGCAAAATGAAGTCATCGTCATGTAAGGAATTCAGGGACTGTCTTATTTGAGAGTCTGGCGACAGAGCAGCCAGGTGCGGGTGGCAGGAAGGGGGAAGGTGATTCCAGCAATGTCCTCCTGTCTCCACTTCTAATAGAAGGACACGGGCCCCAGTCGCTAACGCCACAAATCTGGTTATAACTCTTCCTTCTCCCTTGTTTTCCACATCCAATCAGTCACAAAGTGCTACGGACAGTCCCAAAGGTTCCTCAGATCTGTCCACAATCTCTTCCCCTTCACTAAGTTCTCTTTTTTATTCTTCTGTGGTGTTTTATATATATTTATGTATTGTTGCATCCTGTGAGGTAAAAATCTAATTGGATTTTTCTCACTCTCCAAGAAGAGTTGGCAGGGTACTCTCAGGACTCCCACTCCCACGGCACACTCAGCACACACGCACACACACCCACGTACGCGCGGGCACACATCGACGGGAAACAACACTTCCTTTCATTCCATGCACGTTCTTTCCGTTTGTCCAGAACTCAGTTTTTCTGTCCCCTCTAGCTATTATCTAAGAGGAGCCCCTCAAGTGCAGATTGTCACACAGAGGCAGGGGGCGTGGCTGGCCCAATGAAATGGGGACTGTGGGGGCCCAGCTCCCGCCCCCGCAGGCGCCCAGCAGTGTGACTCCACCCAGGGTCCAGCCCCAGCTTCCGGTGTCCTCAGCCTGCTCAGGGCCTGAGCCCAGCCCATCCTCCTCCGGGTGAGCTGGAGCTCTGTGAACTGAACTAGGGGACAAATCCTACATCTGAACTACAGGTGCAAAAACATGAGTATGAAATCCATTCATTTTTGAATCCAGAGAAATATACTGCCGATCACCTCCACTCTTGTATCTTGTAGCAGGGTGAATAACTATAATGCAAACCTGGCATCAAACTTTCTTCTCAGAATCCCAGGATCCTATTATTGTTTTAAAAAACATATACAATGTCTTTTGTAAATGTTTTATGTAAATAGTATTTTCCTATGGGTCAGACATGGCTTGGATATATGCTAAATACATTTCAGCGACTTATTAAAAAAAAATCCCTTTACTTTAAAGGAACTTTAAAGAGTCCTCCTCCTCTAGCATTCCCATATCCAGGGAAGGAGAATTGGCCACTGTGATTTCACAGGGACTCTGCCAGCAAGAGCTGCTGGGGAGAATAGACAATGGGGCTCTCTGTATCCCCACCGAAAAGGAGAAGAGAAATGCTGACATTTCAGTGATTATATTTGGGGTTTGCTGTTGCCCTGGGCATCCCGAACATCTCTTAGTAGATGAGTCCTATTTTGTTTTCAGAGCTGAAATTGCCTTTCAAATATCTAAAAGGCTAGAAAATGTATCATTTACTTAGAGAGGGAAACCGAGTTTCTTTCTCCATTCCCATCAAGCATAGTGCATGTGTGTGTGTGTGTGTGTGTGTGTGTGTGTGTGTTCACATTTTTTTTTTTTTTTGGCATAGATTTTGCAACCCTGGGAGCTGCAAACAGCTACAGACTTTATGCCCTCTCCATAAGTTAACCACACATTAGGACAGTTATTTCAAATATTCTGTTCTTTCTGTAGGACGGGTCATGGTTTCTTATTAAGCAAATATTTTTACTGAAATGTTTTAGTATCAGTACCCAGCACAATGCCTCACACATAATACCGAATAAATGATTAATTTTATGGCCGTATACACTCTGGAATTCTGCTAATAAAGAGAGATACACAGAAAACCCACTCAGTGATATTCCTTAATTCTCCTATGGTAAAACAGGAATCCCAACAATGCCTGTACTTCTTCACACACAGCTTTGCAGGGATCACACTCATCGCAGAAATGAGCCATCTGGTTGCTGCCCTCAGGTCCCATGTCACCCAAATGTCACTGCTCTGCACGCACACAGCAGATTGTCTCCCTACCAACTGCAAGACGCTGCGTCTTAAATAACTGCGGCAAAATTGTGTTTGTCAGATGTCAAGAACAGAGTGCATTTTCATAAGTCAGTAGTCTTGTTTCTCATCGACTCAATTTCCTGAATATTCAACATTTAATAACCTGGCTTTAGGTTTCCAGTCCCTTTGCACCAGCTAATAACAATGCTTAATAAAGCTCAGAGACTACTTCCAGCTTTGTCTTCACACTAGGGGTTCATCAGACTGAGGAGCTACAAAAGTGGGTCTATCCACCCGCATAAAGGTGTGTGTGGACCCCTGAAGGTGCAGCCAGCTGTTGGCAGTTGTGGTTTGTGCACACGAGCCACACCAGAGCTCAGGTGTGTTAGCCTGCCAGGTGTTTCTCCTGCAAATGAGGAGCTCACACGAACCTCAGGAGAGGCTCATCATGCTGTCCGTTAGCTTAGCTAGACTGCTGCCGGCTGCCCACTGGAGGCAGCTTGAATCTGACCTGGGTTTTCAAATGGGAGATAGGACCATAACAGTATGAACTGCAGGATGGTTTTTCAGCTGAAACAGAAAGGAAGAACTCTTATTTTAAATGTTTGCATATGTACCTGGGAGAAAAAGTAAGATGGCGAGGACCTGTATCTCAGATGTCAGTTCCCTAGTCAATCCTAGGAACCAAGGGGCCAGGACAGAAGATGTCCAGAGCACAGGAAGAGCCTGATGTGAGCAGTGACATCAGCTGCCCCTGGAAGGGCCTGGTAGTGATGGAGGGTGCAGGTTGTTTTCCTGCGATTTTATGAGCAGCCAGCATCACAATGAGTGTTAGGATTCACGACCACAAGAGAGACAACACTTAGAACTCGTAGGAAAAATTTGTGAATTGTGGAAGGAGCTGAAGCCCTTCATGAAGAGGTGGTTTAAAAGCCGTGAAATATGAGCTATGACTATTGTCAGGAAACAAAATCCCAGTGTCCTTAGCCTGGTCTTTTTCTGGGGAGTCACTATCAGAGAGCACTGACCAGCAATCTAGAGCAAATTAATTCTGATCTTTACTTGTATCTCTCAAGTGATATTCAAAAAGAAATACAGTTTATAATTTAGTCTCTTTACAAATCTCCTTTCCCCTTCCTCCCAGGCTCCCACACATTCCCACCCTGCAGCCTGATTCCTGCTTCCTTCTTGCAGTCTTTTCTGACACAAACCTTCCTGTTGCTGTGCTCCTTACACGAATTAATCGGATCTGAAATGTGGGTGTGAGTTTTGATCCGGGTGGAGGTGTAGTGGTACAGAATGCTGAGCAGGGAAACACCAGCATCTTCCTCCAGGGATAAGGGAAGGGGAGGCTATGAGTACTTAGACATTCATCATTTCTGTGTCCCTGCATTATTGATGGGGCCCTAGCTGATGGGCTAGAGAGACCTGAGGAAACCTTTGTTACAGAAATTGTGAAATCAAGCTTTGTATTTAGTTTCCCAGCTTCCCTTTTCTACAAAGTTTCCCCAGCATTCAATTATTCAGACATTTGGCAAACACTTACTGAATGCCTCCTCTATGCTAGCACTTCAGAAAGAAAGACATACTCTAGAGAAGGACACAGAGAAGTAAATACATCAGTGTAACAAGTACTATAATCAAGTTATGAGTAAAATATAAAAACAGTGATTAGTTTTTGCACATCCCCATTCCCCCAGTTCAGTGGCTTACACAAGAAAGGCGTTCCAGGGGTTCCTGGGTGACTCAGTTGTTGGGTTTCTGCCTTGGCTCAGGTCATGATCCCAGGGTCCTGGGATCGAGCCCCGCATCACGCTCCCTGCTCAGCAGGAAGCCTGTTTCTCCCTTTCTCACTCCTCCTGCTTGTGTTCTCTCTCATGCTGTCTGTCAAATAGATAAATAAATAAATCTTAAAAAAAAAAAAAAGGAGTTCTATTCTGTCTTACACAAGGGTCCCGTGTGAGTAGTCAGGGGAAACTGTGGCGGTTTCCTGTGTCAGGGACAAAGGCTGGGCTGTGTCTCTCTGGGGCACAATGATCCCCTCGGGCGTTGCCCTGGTCTGCATCTGCACAGGGGCCTCACCACCATGCCACATCTGCCTTCTGATCGGCAGGACAGGGGTAAAGAGAAAGCGCTTCCTTTAAGGAGACAACCCAGAACTTTGTGCGCACATACTATCAGCAAGACTTTATTCATTTCATCCCACTGAGCTGCAAGGAGGCTCCAAAGCATGCCAGCCAGAGCTTGGATTTCAAATTTTCTAAATGAAGACTCAAAGGGTGTATGTGGGGAGGACAACCTCAGGTCTCTGCCACCATGGATAACTAACTCAATATTCCCTAAGACTGTGTTGGCCAAGCAAAAGCACTTGGTTTTCAGGAGCAGTGGCTTCCAACCCTATGGTTTCCTGAACAGGACCACAACATGCAGCCCAAATCTGGAAAAGGCACAAGACAAAGGGAAACTAGAAAACAGGTGAAGGCTCTAAGCTAAGGACTCTGAGTAGCAGATACTGCTGGGTTCATGCCCCATATGTTCTTCCTGTTTGTGATGAAACACATGGGATGACCTATAAGTACTCCAGGTTTGAGAATTTATCAAAATGCAGCATCCCATGAGTGTCCAGCTACTGCCATCACGGGTATGCACGCACACAATCTTCAGCGGGTCCTCACAGTCCCCCCTTACGCTTCTCCAGGCGACCTCAACAATATGCTGACAGCCTGGTGGAGGAAGTAGCAAAACTTTTACCTGGACCAAGACCTAGAGCAGGTGGAAGGGTGTGTAGGAGCCAGAAGGGCGTTCAGAATAGGTCACCGCCCTGCTGGGGAGAGCGCACGCTCGGGGCTTGGTGTGGCCATTGCAACGTGAAAAGTCTGATGTGGTTATCTTGACCAGAATAAAACCAAACTATTAACTGTTCTTTTTCTTTTCCAAAATGAAAACCACTTCATTACTTTCATCTGATGACAAAACTAATAAATAGCCATTTTAAAATAATCAGACAAGGCCAAAAACTATAACATAAAACCCATCTAACATGAAATACTTGCTGGATTTTTTTTTTTTTTTTTGCCAGAATTTGGCCAGTGGGTATGTATAAAAACCACTGGTTAGGTTTTCTATGACGCAGAATCTCCGATGGAGTTTGTTGTGAAAGATACTTCTTCAGGATTAGCCTTGGGGTCAACAACCCTTGTGGAAGGATGGGGATGAGGGCAGCACTGGGTAGTGAGGGAAACAGCTGTGTTTCAGGCCTGATGACAAGAGCCTCTGCAGACCCCACAGGGAGCACTGGAGTGAAAATCGTCCATCAGAGTGGCGCTCTGGTGAGGTACAATGAGGGCCTTGTGTCCCCGCCTCTGTCGGGAAGTGCCTGCCAGCCCTGCTCAGGAGGGCGGGACCTGGAGAGGGGCTGACACTTGGGGTGGTAAGTCCTTTTTTGAAAGGGTATCTGGGCAGTGCCTCTCACACCCATTACACACATGCACACATGCATGCACACACACACATTATAATTTTAAACAAAAATGTGATTGTGTCATCTATGCTCTTATGGCATTGACATTTTTTTACTTAGTAACATAATGTCAATATTTTTTTCATGACCCAAAATATAGATCACATTCATTTTTAATTACTGTGGATAGTCTGTTGAATAGATGTATAATTATCAAGTCCCTGTTGATGGGCATTTGAGAACCTTTCCCTTTTTTTGTCTTTGCAAATAGTCATGAACACACTAACATATACATCTTTCCACACACACACATGTGTAATTATTACCTTAAAGTAATTCTTAAAACTGGAATTGCTGGGCCAAAAGTTATGCATATTTACATTTTGAAGCACAGTCCTCCCCTCTGTCCCCCCCCCCCCCCCCCCCCCCCCCCCCCCCGTCAAGCCTGTACCATTTACCTGGGGATAATCAATACCAATCTTCTTAATCTTTGCTTTGGTGAAAAATAGCTCATTGTTTTCTTCTTCTTCCTCTTCTTCTCCTCCTCCTTCTTCTTCCTCTTCTCCTGCACATCCTCCTCCTTCTCCTCCTCCTCCTTCTTCTTTTTTAAGTAGGCTTTCCTACCAATGTGGAGCCCAAGTCCCAGTGTGCATTTGGAGCCCAACCCTGGGCTTGAACCCATGACTCTGGGATTAAGACCTGAGCTGAAATCAAGAATTGGGCACTTAACCAACTGAGCCACTCAGGCGACCCTGCTCATTGTTTTGTTAAAAATATTGATTAGTACGGGCGCCTGGGTGGCTCAGTTGGTTAAGCAACTGCCTTCAGCTCAGGTCATGATCCTGGAGACCTGGGATCGAGCCCCACATTGGGCTTTCTGCTCGGCAGGAAGCCTGCTTCTCCCTCTCTCAGTCCCTCTGCTTGTGTTCCCTCTCTAGCTGTGTTTCTCTCTGTCAAATAAATAAAATCTTTAAAAAAATATTGATTAGTAGCTAGGCTAAATGTCTTTGAAATGTTGACAGATCATATTTCTTCATTTATTTTTCCTTTTGTGGATTATCTATAGTCATCCTTTGCCCACTTTTCTGTGGTTTGTGTCTGTTATATTAAAGATAGTAAACTCATTTGGATTATACAATGTTATTTCCTACTATATCATCTGTGTCTTTCTTCCTTCCTCCCTCCCATTTTCCCTCCCTCCCTCTCTCTCTTTCTTTCTTCAGCTTCACTTGGGGGTTATTTCCTACCAAGTTTCTCTCTACTCAACTCTACAGAGATAATCTCCTGACTTTTCTTATTTTACTTCCATAAATCCTCACACTTTCAAGTTTTCTATTAGTAATTAATTAAAGAACAACAACAGCAACAATAACAACAAAACATGCTCTCCCCAACCCACTCTTTAGTGTCATCTAATTCCCCAACCTCACTGAATTGCCTCATACTGATTATGAAGAAAACACAGTTCTTATATTTTAAAAAATTGGTCATTTTGATGCAGCTGCCTCAAGCTGGTTGCTTTAATAGTCTTCCCTTCATCAGAAGTGCCCCTGAATGTCAGAACTCCCGTCTCAGTGCACAGAAGCCCTGCCCCTAGCATGCAAGAGACGCAGTGCATGTCCGTCCCTCACGTGCTAACCTCACGCAACCTTCCTGGACACAAGTCATGGACAATGTAAAGTGGCCAAAATACAGTTCCGAACAGCAGCACCTGTCCGGGGCATTTTTCCTGCCCATCCGTACCTTAGCCCACATTCCTTTTCCCTCTTACTTAATTACAGGGTACAGGTTTCCCTGCTCTGTACCTGGATTTACACAGGTTATCCATGCTGCTTTTCCTTCCAGTTGCTTTTTGAAAAAACAACTTTATGGAGGTATAACTTACATACCACAAAATTCACCCAGGTCAAATGCACATTGCAATGATTATTAGTGAATTTACCAAGCTATGCACAATCCAGTTTAGAACATTTTCGTCACCCCAGGAAGATCCTTCATGCCCACTTATAGTTAATCCCCAGCCCCAGCCCCAGGCAACCACTGGTCTCCTTTCTATCTCCATAAAGTTGTCTTTTCTGGACATATCAGCTAAATGGAATCATATATCCCTCTAGTTTTGACATCACTTTTTATCTCCTGTGAGAAACCCCAGATTCAATGTCAGCACTGCAAAAACTGCCCAGCCAGAGGCAGGTTTCCATAGCTAGTACATGACACAGCTCTGACTCAAATCCAAGTCTTGTGATTCCGAATTCTTTCCACTCCCTCCTGTTCTCCTGATCTGAATGCATTTACAACATTGAATGGAAAATTTGGTGATGACCATTTAGAAAGCCTCAAAGATCACTGACCTTCTGGGTGCGGACATGGAGTTCGTGACTCTTTTTAGCCACCAGGGGGTGCCCCAAAGACCTATCTCCGAACTGGCTTCTACTTGTGGCGGCGGGGCGTCTTCGGAAAAGAGAATGTCAATTGTGACCTGAGGGGGATTTTTCTGGGTGGGATTTCTCTTCCTTTTGGGATAATTGCAAATAGCAATGAAGAATAAAAGCTAGAATGCTTTTGGCGCACACTGAAAGTTTCTTTTCAGGCTTCTCAGGCCAGGATTTTTTTTTTTTTTAATATAATAAAAAGGGAAAACACAGACTTGATTCAGGAAGCTTGATGGAGCGTTCTTAAGATTATGATGATCTTGCATAGCAGATATTGATTAATCACAATATTAACAGGATGTTGCTAATCTTTTGCATTTTTATATAACTAAATTGATGCTTTGGGGGAGGGGGAATGGAAAGGTTTTTTTTTTTTTTTTTTTTTAAGATTTTATTTCTTTGAGAGCAAGCACACACAGGAGCAGGCATGAGATAGAGAAGCAGGCTGCCCCCTGAGCAGGGAGCTGGATGAGGGGCTGGATCCCAGGACCCTGAGACCATGACCTGAGCCGAAGGCAGACACTTAATTGACTGAGCCACCCAGGCCCTAGAAGAGACGTTTTAAAGTTGTCTCCTAAATCCAGTATTTGTGTAGCTAGAATTAACTAGATAATAATTGAATATGACAACCGCATTGATTTTTCAGGAAATAATTTTATTGTGATATTTCCCCAGCTATTTAGGTTAGAAATGGCTAAATTTGGTGGACAATTTCGACTTTAAAAGGAACTCAGCATCATAGTCACCTGAATGCAGAGGGCACATGTGTGTGCTGGCCTCCCCAAACCAAACGCCTTCTACACCCTCTTCTAGTATGGACAGATGGATGGATGACGGCTGCTCAACATCCAGGAGGGGAGCTCTTGGGAGCGTCTTCAGGGAAACCTAATGATGAGCTGCGCTCAGCACTGCACCTGCCAGTCGTCCAAGTCACTGGAACCACACATCTGGTGGCGCTGTGTCCCTGTTCCTTTCCAGGAGGACAGGACCGCCAGAATCCCGGCTGCAGCAATGGAACCCGCATTAGCCCAGAGTCACAAGACATGGGCTTAAGGACTGGCTCTTTCCCTACTGAGCTCTGTTTTTGTTTATCCTCCCTGTATGTCACTTGTAAAATCTGTAAAATGGTAATAATAATATTTGCATTGCCCACTTTCTACCTCACAGGGCCCAGATGAGAAAGAGAAAAGAAGCTGGGTGAAGACTCAGAAGCAGATAACTGAGAGGAGAAACTCATGGAGGGAGGGAGGGAGGGAGAGAGAGAGAGAGAGAGAGAGAAAGAGAGAGAGAGAGAAACCTCACATCTCTGCAGACACCATCCTTCTTGCAAGCGCTTTGTGGGATCAAAAGACATCCTGCTCCGTCTTTATTCTAAGACACCCTTCTCTGAAAAGTAGAAAATAATTCATTCCAGGTTCATGAGATGATTTTACTAATACTATTTAAGCATCAGAACTTCAAAAACATGTTTATGCTTTTCCAAGAGGATTAATTTGCTTTCACAATATTAATGTCCCAACCAAATACCAGGATTGGATGGTTCCACTTGAAATCTCACACTAGTGACAACAGGAGGTCAGAACTGACTCACCGGAAATGGGAAGATGTGCCTTTTACACCCATCCTTCACTTGACAACTAAGCCATCGGTGAAAACCCGGCCTTTAAGTGATGACATTGAAAGGACGGTGCTTAGAATATTTAAAAATAGCAAACCTTTTAATTTCAAAGCGTCTAGTTATATACAATTAATTGATATGCTACTTAGGAAACACAGCCTTCTGGTCACCTCCACTGGGTCCCTCCCTGCTACTTGTGGGAAGCGGCATGTTAGCTATAGGTTTCCACCCCAAAAGGCAGGCCGTTTGAACTGGGGCCACTTAATGCTCTCTGACTAGAAAGTATTGTGTCTATAAAAAGTGATTAAGCCATAATGTTGAAATAGCACTTTTAAAAATTGTGGTAAAATACACATAAAACTTACCAATTTAGCCATTTTTAAGCGTACAATTCTGTGGCTATTAAGTTCACTTACAAAGATATGTAAACATTATCAATATCCATTTCCAGAACTTTTTTTTATCATCCCAAACAGACCTAACCATTAAGCAATAACTCCCCACTCCACGTAGCCCCTGGTAACCATGAAATATCACTTTTTTTCTTTAAGTTTTTATTTAAATTCCAGTTAGTTAACGTGCAGTGTAATATTAGTTTCAGGTGCACAATATAGTGATTCAACACTTCCATAGAACACCGGGTGCTTATTGGGACCTATGCCCTCCTTCATCCTCAACATCTTTTTATTTTTTTAAAAAAGATTTTATTTATTTGACAGAGAAACACAGCCAGAGAGGGAACACAACAAGCAGGGGGAGTGAGAGAGGGAGAAGCAGGCTTCCCACTGAGCCCGATGCAGGGCCTGATTCTGGGACTCTGGGATCAAGATCTGAACCATGCTTAACGTCTGAGCCACCCAGGTGCCCCACCCCTAACGCTTTTTAAAATCTGCACCCGCTTCCTTCTGGTAACCATGAAATACCACTTTTTAAGCACATTTATTTAGCACGTCTAGGGTGAGAAAGTCATTTTGCAAAAAAGAAAAGCGAGGGAGTCAGAAAATGGCAAAACTTCACAAGAGTTATTGTAGTCAAAATCGTCACCTTGCCCATCTTCTTCTAGCCCAGAATGCATGCAGAAAGTAAAAGTGACACCCAACCGGAGATGTGTCTGCTAACACGGAGGAAGCTCCCACAGAGTAAGGAAGTCAGAGAACCTAGAGGAGCCCAGGCAAAGCTGGGAGGCGGGGGTCTGCCTGGGGTCAGCAGCACGGGCGAGGCCCTGGTCTCAGCCAAAACTTCAGTTTCAACCTTTTCCCAAAACTTTTAATCACTTTTAATTACTGCCCAAAAGAACATTGTTCTACAGTTGAAAACATTCAGTCTCTAAACCAACTGCAGTTCACACGTTTAAAAAAGCATGTAAAAATGTTAACGAAGATTTTAATGATAAAAATGATCTATCTTTAATCTGGACTCCCGCAGTCTCTTTCGTAATGCTTTATTTACAGTCTTAAGCCCCTAAGGTAACTGGCCCCTTTCTGGGACACTGTTTCTTTGAAAAGCACACGGATTTCATTGTGAAGGAAATACACTTAAAGCCTTTCTAGGCTCCCTTCCCCCTAGGCTTTTTGCTAATGTGTACCAGAACATTCTTGAAAGGAGAAAAAAGAAAAAAAAAAAAAAAGAAAGAAAGAGAGAGAGAAAGAAATGCTTTGTGAAGAAAAGGGTCTGCCTGCTGGCATTTCTAGCACCACTGCCTTCTATTACTGAGCAACCTAGTTAAGAGAATCGGAAGTAGCTGTGTGTGGTGCTTTCTAGAATAACAGCTAACCTTCATTTGAATACTCAACGACCTGCCAGCCACCGGCATGCTTCCTGATGGATAATCTCATTTGCTCCACACCACTACAGGGGAAGGTAGGAATCACTCTTACTAATACTGCATATATTGTGGAAATCGAGGCTCAACGACTTGAACCGACTTGCCCAGAATCACACAGCAAGTAAGTGGTCTAGCCAGAAATTTGAACACTAAGGAGTCTGACTCCAGGGGCCTCGCTGAATTAAATTACACTGATTTAATTTATGCAAAATCTCTATAGTGTATACATTTTTACTTTTATTTTAAGGTTGAGAAAACTGGAGTTTAGAGTAGTTCATTGATTGGCACAAGATTGCATTACGTGATTGTGCAGAATATGGAGCTTGGGTGTGCGCTGGACCCCAAACGCTTGTTCTTCCCCTTAAACACACGTCTCTGAGCTACTCACATTCCCCCGAGGAGCAAGAGCGGTGTGGTGGCAGTTTGTGATTCCCACAAAGCTGTTGCTTCTGGGAAGGCTCCAGGGTCTGAGAGATCTTTGCATACATTCTCAGTCTCTCCCTGAAGTCTCTTGAATGGCACTTTGATAGGAATTCGATAATCAAAGGTCAATGACTGAGGGGGATGAAAATGACACAGATTGTAGGGTTTGCTTTCATCTCTCTAATTCTGATAGGAACCACCAATCAACAAATATTGGCGCTCCCGATGAAAGAACGGAGAGCATGTGGTAATAAATGTGCCGTGTTTTATGGAACGCTCGAAGGCTCTTACCCTTCAACGTTTGATTTTTCTCTTGGGGAAGAGCAACTCCAGTGATCTAAACTCTATAATTTAGGACAGGAGCTTTTCCTTGCCCTTTGTGAAGTTCTTGCAAACTTAATGTTATGACCCAACAAGCTTCTCTCCAAACCAGAATGTATGTCAAATTTGGGCTGAGGAAAAAAATTCTATAAACATACATAAATTTATTTTTTTATCCTAGAATGTTATTTTTATCCATGTGACTGTTGAGAAAAAAAAATGGTTATAAACCATTGGAAAATGAGCATATTCTCAGTCAGGTTGCTGGTTCAATAATTACTATATAAACCCTGTGTGCAGTCAATTTTAAAGATGCCCCAGGGTGATAGCATTTAAAATGAGCAACTACTTTGATAACTGTGAACAATCAATGCTTATTTACCTGTTTTAAAAAATATTTTTTCTTTAATTTTTTTTATTGAACTGTAATTGGCATAGCATTATACTCATTTTGGGTGTATAACATAATGATTCAATATATGTATATAGAGCAAAATGATCACCACACAAAGTCTAACTAACATCCATCACCACGCATAATTATGAATTTCTTTTCTTGTGATGAGAACTTTTAAGATTTATTCTCTTAGTGACTTTCAAATACACTGTACGGTAGCTTTTGTTTGAGACTGAGATTTGAAGGCCAGGAAGAGGATGTTCAGAAAGCAAGCTGGCTACCCAAAGTAGGTTGGAAAAGATAGTTCTAGAACAGGGACCTGGGGAGCCAAGAAGCTCAGCTTCTCTTTCTGTGTCCAACGGCAAGAAAAGACAAGATAGGTTACTGAAAGCTTAGAATGAGTAGGGCCACTAGAGTTTTCTTTGAAGGAGCAGTAAGCACACAACAGCTGAAAGCACATCCTTATCAGAAGCTTCTGTAAGGAAATGCTCCCTTCTCACTCCACAGTCACCCAAGCCAGCCCTTTCCCATGGCCTTCCCCCTGGCCCCCTATCACATTCAGATAGCAGGTCCTTCTGGGCCAAAAGGGAAATGCAGACAAACAGAAGTGGGTCAGAAGACTGCCTCAGCCTACCTGCTCCCTGTAGAGATTCTTTTGTTTCTGGTTTACCTTCATCATTTCCTGCCCCTCGCTTTATTTTAAACCCTGGAGCTCGTGGTCCTGAAACCACTCACTCAGACGTCACCCATGATACTGCCTCCATCTTCGGCTTTCTCTTGGACATTTCTGATCTACCTGTGCTGCTCACTGTTCTATCCTACAAGGCGGTGGAACCCCAGAGCATCTGCCAGCAAGCTTTTTCCCAAATGGGAAGAGATTCCAAAGGTTGGCCTTTGGAGAGCATGCCCAAGTTCAGTGGTCAAATTCAGAGGGAAGTCCGATTGCTAGAATAGAGAAAGTGGGAATGATGAGTGCAAGGCTGGGAATAACAACTGCCACAGGTGCCCGGGAGGAGGCGAGGCCGAAGCAAAGGAACTAGAAGGGAGAGAGAGTCTGGTGCCAGCAGTTATGTAGAGTGGGGGTGAAGATGGGGGAGAGTGGCGCTGCAGCCAGGAGGCTGGAACCTAGCTGTAGTGCCGGAGGGGCTCTGAAGCTCAAGACCCAGCCTCTGGAGCCAGCACTGTAGTTCTTAGGGTCATGGAAGCCCTGCAGAGCAAGGCACGAAGGGACAGTTCTCATGCCTAATCCTGCCCACGAGAACTTGCCTTTTTCTGTCATTTCTGTACATTATATTCACTACTGCCTCTTCCTACCCCTGTGACCTTTGGCCTTGTCCTTTTTTCCCCTTTATTAACATATACTGTATTATTTGTTTCAGGGGTACAGGTCTGTGAATCATCAGTCTTACAAAATTCACAGCTCTCACCATAGCACATACCCTCCCCAGTGTCCATAATCCAACCTACTCCCCTCCCCTCCAGCAACCCTCAGTTTGTTTCTGAAACCAAGAGTCTCTTAAGATTTGCATCCATCTCTGGTTTTGTCTTGTTTCATTTCCCCTTCCCGTCCCCTATGATCCTCTGGCTTCTTTCTCAAATTCCTCAAATCAGTGAGATCATATGATAACTGTCCCTCTCTGATTGACTTAGTTCACTTAGCATAAAGCCTAATACCCTCTAGTCCCCCTGGCCTTATTTGTCTTGATTATCTCTCTTTATCCAAACTTCATCTTCTGCTTTTCTCTGTAGCTCCCCTCTCCCTAAGTTGTGGCCTTCTCCGCGATATTTTGGGGCTTCTGAGCACCTTATCTTCAGCCCTGTTTGGTGCCCACATGCCAGTTCTCTCCTGGGATCAGCCTCCCGGACCACGCTCACAGATCTTCCGCTGTTACTTTCTTGGCCCACCCTCTCACAGCTCTCACGCCAGAAGCTTGCAACAGGGGTACCACTGTTGGGCTGAATAATGGTGCCACTCTCTTTCCATCCTCTTGATCAGGGGATGGATGGGGTTTTTTCTGGTTCATGTTCTGGAGGCTTATGGTCTTTTTAACTCAGTGTGCTATCACTGTATTGGAATTGGCACTTCTCTTAAGGGATTCTAAGGGCCAGGGAATTGTTGAACACGTGCTTCACTTACCCCGAGGAGGCAGAGCAGAACCGCTCAGTTCTGGGAACTCTGGGGCTGGTCAAGGTCAGTAATCCCCATCTACTAGGTTGGTATGAGCACTCTTCTATCTTCTACTTCTTGAACTCATGGTTGGGACATTCACTTATTCAAAATTCCCTGGCACCTTCTTGATTGCTTAACATAGGACTTTGGTATTTCTTTGTCCCCTTATGGACCCACCTCTTTTCTACATAATTCTTCTAGCACAGAAGTCTAGAAAAGATTTTGCAAAATTTCACTTTGAAGTTGATGCAAGAAATATTGCTTTTATTTTTATTTTATTTTATTTTATTTTTTTTTAAGAAATATTGCTTTTAAAAGACTGGGAATACTCTTCCAGAAAGAGTGAAATATTAATTATATCTGGTATTTATCTGGCCTTTGATGTAGAATGAAGACTGACTTGTTTGTCTGGAACAGACAGTGCTTTCTCTCATCTCTCTTTTTTTTTTTCAATAAACTTGAATTCCCTTGTAGTTCCTTATTTGCCTTAATGTCAGAACGTGGGAAAGGTTTGTGATTTTGAAATGTGGGGTCTTTCTGAGGTTGGGATGAATATATTACAATTTCATAACATGTCTTAGAAAAATAAAGGATTATGAGAATCAGAAAAATGGCAGGAATGACACTTGTAGGCACACGGAATCCAGGGTTGCGCGGATTGGTGCGCTTTGCAAAGGGTTCTGACCAACACTGCAGAGAGACTTGTGACTTACTGAATTATATTGATACCAACGGAAATTACCTTGGGAGTGTCTTAAACATTAAGATTGATTATTCCTCAATCTTATGATCGAGAGATAATCTCTGTTATTTCTCACTAATTATGGGCCTTAAATTTTGCTATTTAACTACTGTAAACTTTGTTGGTTTTTAAAAGATATTTTATTTATTTATTTGACAGAGAGAAACACAGTGAGAGAGTGAACACAAGCAGGGAGAGTGAGAGAGGGAGAAGCAGGCCTTTCGCTGAGCAGGGAGCCTGATGTGAGGCTCCATCCCAGGATTCCAGGATCATGACCCGAGCTGAAGGCAGATGCTTAATGACTGAGCCACCCAGGTGCCCCTAAATACTGTAAACTTTGGAGTAAGCCAAGGAGAACTTGATGCATCTTATGAAGTAATGAGATGCTATAGCATTTGTGCTTTTAGAGAAATCTTAAAATATTCTTGTTATTGTCTAGATTAATTAGTTTTCATGGACTTTAGATTTTACATTATAGATGGAGTTGAATTCCCTATACCATTTCCTTACCTTCTTTCACAAAAATAAATGCTATAATAAATTTGATACTTAACATTCCCATGTATGGTTTACATGTGTGTTATAAATTAATTCAACTTTAAACAATGTATAATATTGTTCTATGTTTTGAAATTTTAGTAAATATAACATAGAATATAAATCCTCTTGCAACTTGCATTCTTTTGCTTAGGATTCTGGTAAGATTTAGTCTATTGATTTATATAATTCCACTTTATTTATTTAAATTCTCTATAGTATTCTTCTGAATGACTAGACCTCAAATTATTTATCCATATTTTCTGTTGATGAATATTTACATTGTTTTGATGTTTTTCACCATTACAAACAGTGTTGCAGTGAACATTTCTGGGCATGTTGTCTTGTGCATATTTGTGAAAATTATTTAGGATATATACACGGAAGTAGAATTTCTAAACTTGAAGCATTTCTTTCACCTTACTAGACAACTGTTTTATCAGGAAAACTTTTTTTTTTAAGATTTTATTTATTTATTTGACAGAGGGAAACACAGCTAGAGAGGGAACACAAGCAGGGGGAGTGAGAGAGGGAGAAGCAGGTTTCCCGCGAGCAGGGAGCCTGATGCGGGGCTGGATCCTGGGTCTCTGGGATCATGACCTGAGCCGAAGGCAGTTGCCCAACCAACTGAGCCACCCAGGCGCCCCAATCAGGAAAACTTTTGATTATAGGTTATAAGAAAGCTTGCTAACGATTGTTTAAGCAATAAGGATTTCATTAGCTAACACCATTAACAAAAGGTCCAGCCAATTTCTATCCTCCTGTTGCTCTTGCTTGCCACCTCATGGTCACATAAAGGCTTCTAGAGCTCTAGGCATCACAGTTTCATTCCAATCAATGTTCAAAAAACAAGAATAGAGTAGGTGGACAAGGTGTGTTTGTTTGTTTGTTTGTTTTTGTTTTATTTTTCTTTTGTTTTTTGGGGAGGGAAAACTCCTTAGATTTTCCGAAGTAGGTTGCTTTTGACTTAGGATGAGAACATGGGTGAGGAATACAGTGACACACTACTCCCACCCTGCCCTTGGATAATCTCATGTCCTGGCAACCAGAAGTTCCTCATCAGAACTCCCTTTACATTCCATTGACTAAAATGGGGTTGCCTTGGTGTCAAGGAAATGGGAAAGCAAGTGCCTGGTGAAAGATTATGGGATGGTTATGACCAGCTTAAAGCAGACATGATTCATACACTGAGCCTCAGGATGTTACTGCCCTAAAAATTTGGGGGTTTGGTAAACAAGGAAGAAGAGTGAAATGTCTAATCTCAATTAACATTCATTCACTTCCCTACTCTCTAAAGAGATTCTACCACTTGGCATTCCCAAGAGCAGTATCTGAGCATTCTTATTGGGTCATATGCTTAGAAACACTGGTATTTTCTTTTATTTCAGCTTTTTGAGGTACAATTGACCAATAAAATGGTAAGATATTTAAAGTGCACATCGTGGTAATGCTTGTATGTTGTGAAAGGAACCACCTCATCTAGTTAATTAACACATCCACTGGGGGGCCTGGCTGACTTAAGTAGCTGCCTTTGGCTCAGGTGGTCCTGGGATCTAGCCCTGAGTCAGGATCCCTGCTCAGTGGGGAGTCTGCTTCTCTCGCTGCCTCTTCTCCTTGCCCATGCTCTCTCTCTCTCTCAAATAAGTACATAACAAACAAACAGAAACCTCACACCCATTACCTCCCATATTTATCTCCTTTTTAAAAATTATTTATTTTATTTTATTTTTTGTGTTCCAAGATTTGATGAGAATATTTAAGTTCTACTCTCTTAGCAAACTTCAGTGACAAAATAGTGTTATCAGCTCTAGTCACCATGTTTTACATTACATTTATGTTACATTTTCAGACCTTCCCAACTTACAGCTGAAAGTCTACCTTTACCAAGCTCTCCCTGTTTCCTTCACCTCCCAGCCCTGGAAGCCACTTCCTATTCTGTTTCTAGGAGTTTTAATTTTTTTTTTTTTAATTACAAATAAATGACACCATGTAGTATCTGTCTTATTTCCTCTTTCTCATTTCATAAAGCCCTCTAGCTTCATTCTTGTTGTCACAAATGGCAAGATTTCCTTCTTTCCCACAGATAAATAATATTACATTGTAGGAATATAGCATATCTTTATCCATTCATCCACTGATGAGCTCTTAGGTTGTTTTCATATCTTGGCTATTGTGAGTAATGCTGCAATGAACATAGGAACAGAGATTATGTCTTCACAATTTTGTCTTCATTTCCTTTCTGGATGTGAGATTGCTGGATCATGTGGGAGCTCTATTTGGAGTTGTTTGAGGACCCTCCAAACTGTTTTCCACAGTGGCTGTGACAATTTGCACTCCACCAACAGTACACGAGAGAGTGCTCTTTTCACCCCATCCTCACCAACACTTATTATTTCTCATCTTTTGTTATAATAGCCATTCTAGCCAGTGTGAGGGGATATTGTTGTTTTGATTTGCATTTCCCTGATGATTACTGATGTTGAGCATCTTTTCATGTACCTGTTGGCCATTTGAATGTCTTCTTTAAAAAAAGTGTTTACTCAGGTCTGACACCCATTATTTTATCAGATTATTTGTGTTTTTGCTATTGAGTTGTGCGATATACTGAGTTGTGTGAGTTGTGTTTATATATTTTGGATATTAACCCCTTACCAGTCAACACTTGATATTTTCAGTCTTTTTAATGTTTTTCAAAAAATGATGGGTATGAAATGTTAATTTTTTTAAACCTGGAATTCTGAGCATTTTGTCATGTTGAGTTTTTAGTCAGCTTGGAATTTATTTTTATCTGCAGCATGTAGTCAGGATTCATTTTATCTGTCTTCCTCCACAGGGCAATTTGCTTGTTTGATATTGGGATAACCTCCTTGAATATCTGGCTAGAACTTACCTTTAAAAGCATTTGGGCCAGGTGTTCCTTTTGAGGTATATGTTATAGACTATTTTTTAAAAAGATTTTATTTATTTATTTGACAGAGAGAAACACAGCGAGAGAGGGAACACAAGGAGGGGGAGTGAGAGAGGGAGAAGCAGGCTTCCTGCTGGGCAGGGAGCCCAATGAGGGGCTCAATCCCAGGATCCAGGATCATGATCAGAGCTGAAGGCAGACACTTAAGGGCTAAGCCACCCAGTTGACCCTGTTACAGACTATTTATATGCTTCTCCCTCTTCCTCTGCTCCTTCTCTCTCTCTCTGTCTCAAATAAATAAAATCTTTAAAAAAATAAAATAAGCTATATATATGCATACACAAACACATATATATGTATATATAAAATGTTTTTGTTAATTATGTGGACTATCTGGATGATACATATAGAGTATGTATTATTTCTTAAATCATATTGTTCTAAGAATTTGTTCACTTCATCTAAGTTTGAATGCTCAGCATGATATTTTTCATCCTATTTTCAGCTTTTTATCTGCTGTATTTGTACTTAAGCTCTCTTTCCATTACAAACACAGTTTATATTTTTTTCTTTTTCCTTGATCAATATTGTCGGAGATTTGTCTGTATTATTAGTCTTGTCAAAGAAACAATTTTGGGTTTATTGATTATCTTTGTTGTATCTTTGTTTCCCGTTTTGTTAATTTCTGCCCATATCCATGCTAGTTCTTTCCTCCAATTTTCATTATATTTATTTTGTTGTTCTTCCTCAAACTTCTCTCCTGGGAAGTTTAACACATTAGTTTCCTGTGTTTTTTTCTAAAATAGGTACTTGAGGCTATACATTTCCTGAAGAAAAGACTTTCACTCTCCTAGCTTCTGTAATTCTTCTTTTATATATGAATTTTCTTATTCTGTGTGTGTGTTATTTTTCCTGTCACAAAAACAGTTAGGCCCTATATGTTGAGGCAAAAAAATTAATCCAGAGGTAACAGATCCCAGTCGAGGCAGTGGCATTTCTGGGAGGCAGTCTTTGCTTTGAGATTTCTAATGTTAGGAGCATCCAGGCTTGCCTGTGTATGCCTCGATATCCCTGCAGGCAAAATGCCACATCAGAGGGAGGAGGTATCTGGCCAGGTTGTGTTAGTTTTTATATTCCAGGGATACTTAATGTTGCTACATTCATGGGTGTTATTTATCAGCATCATTTCCTCTTTTCCTTTGATTACTAGTTCTTTTACACTCCAAACCAGTTACTAAAAAAGAATGAATTATCCCCGATTCATTCCAACCCCGAGGGAAGTCAGAATCTTCTATGACTCTCTAATCACTAGCGTGATAATTCATCCTGTCTTCTCAGGGTTTTGGCATCAAGTCTTCAAGGAGTTCTTCAGGACAGGACAACAAGCTCATGTTCAGCAAGCACCATGTAGAGAACAGGTTGGGGTATAAGGATAATAAGGCATTGTCAAGGACTGAATGTTCATATGTTGAAGTTCTAATACCCAGGACGTCAGAATGTGCCTGTATCTGGAGACAGGATCTTTAAAGAGGTGCTGGAGTTAAATGAGATCTTTGAGGTAGGCCCTAAGCCAATCTGATCAAAGACCTTATAAGAAGAGGAGATTAAGAGGCAGACACAACACAGAGAAAAGACTGTGTGAAAACACAGAGAGAAGATGGCTATCTCCAAGACAAGGATAGAGGCCCTCAGAAGAAACCAGCCTTGCTGCCACCTTGATCTTAGATTTCAAGCTTCCAGAGCTGGAAGGAAACAGGTTCATATTATTTCAGTCTCTCAGTCTGTGGTACTTGTCATAGCAACCCTGGCAAACTCATTCAGGCAGATTCTCTATGGCGAAGTCTTTTATATTCAGTAAGGGAAAGGGAATGCTCTGCCCAATGCAAGGGCAGGTTTGGCTAACCACTATTTGAAAGGGATAAAAATGGTGTGAGAAAGGAGAGGTCACTTGTAGCTGTGGGAATCTGGGACAGCTCTGTGCAGGGGATGGTCTTTGAGCTGAGCCTTAGACATGACATGGGAGGGGTGGCTATTCCAGGTGGAAGAAGTGACATGAGAGGGGCTTCGAAAAAAAACAAACCCAGAGCCTTTTAGAGAAAATAAATATCCTATGACAAGTTTTGTCTCAGTTTATCTGCAGCCCCCAATATTAGAATCAAAGGAATTGATGACACATACTTGTAGGTTCAAAGTTGAATTTCCAGACTACCTTCATGGGGCTTTAAAAGGAGTTAAATTTCCAGACAACCTTCATATGACAAAAACCAGTTTTGTATCTCTTGGCACCTTACAGAATTGGAAAATGTACAAAAGATTAAAACTTACATACAAGAGATTATTGTTGACGAGATGAGAAATCTGACAGATAATTTCTTCAGAGAAAGCTGTGGGAGTACTACGGCAGTCTCCCTCCTCTTTGGAAATATTTCCTTTCCTCTTGAGCCAACTGAAAGGGAACTTTAGGGACACCACTCAGAGATGTGGACCTATGTCCTCTGGATTCTCTAAGGATGAGAGGCTGCCCTGGACTCATGACTGGAAAATCCTAAAGTCAAGAATCTGTGACTGGATAATTGTATAGGGAATGGGGACTTTTGGGACAAAGTGTAGTTGAGTGCTTTATCCATGGGCCAGAGATGGCTACAATAGAGAAAGTAGCCTGCCCAAGTGCCTTGCTTCGAGTAGGCTGTGACCTTAACAGAAGGAGTAGATTCCTAGGCTCCAGGGCCTGAGGGAGGGTACTGGATGGAGGAAAAGGCATACCCTGTCTCAGGAGAAATGCAGGGGTATATTTGGATGAGCCTCCTTAGATCCACAAATACAGTCCAATGAACATATCAGTTTTAAGTCTCTGCTACTTGGAGGAAACCAGTGCCAGGTCCCCTGCTGCCAGGCAAGGCAGAAACTGTCCTCCTACTTGCCTTTCCCTCTGTCCCCTTCTGTGAAGATCCAGGTTAGCCCCATGAGCAGAGGACAGAGAAATAGGGTCAGAAGCTCAGATACAGTAAAAAATGAAGAAGACAGTCACGCTGTCTTTTCTCACAACATCAGCATGGGGCAGCCTACAATGAGGAAGAGGGGGCTTTGAGTGAGATTTGGAGTTCTGACTATAATATGTGACTCAACAATTTACTGGAGTGAGCCTATTATTAGGACGCATACTGATGACAGGACTTTTCATTATGCATGTGTTATCTACCTGAAACTTCACTGAGGACAATGATGAGTGTTCTAGAGCAGGTGGAGTGGCTGTGAGAGGGCAAGAACCAGGTTGTCTTCTGATTGTGTTCTGTGAATCCTGCTCATTCAGTGTAACGACTTCAGTAGTTTAGTTTAGAGGAACTAGAAAATACTGCTTTAAAGGTAGAGAGACCCTGCAATGCTGTCTACATAGTTTAGAGTTTATGCTGGACACCACAGGAGAAATTAAAGATGGGGAAGAAAGAGAGTAAAGTGATCAGAGCTTTAAGCAAGCTAATGTGAAGACAAGCCAGGGTGATCTTAGCAGAGGAAATGCAAAGCACCCCATTCTTCATCGTTTTCCTGCTGGATGCCCCAACTCTTTGTTTCCAGGACCCACCCATGACCTGTCCTGATGGCCCCAAAAGGGAAGCTGAAGCCAGACAATAACAGAGAATCTCTTCAACTGATCTTCTAATAGTAGCAGAATTGTCACATACATATATATGCATATATACATTCACATATATATTTACCTTTACCTTATATGTACGTGTGTGTGAATGTGCTTATCCATACTTACAAATGTATATAAAAAAATCAAGGAAAAGCAAAAGAGTGATTAGTTAAAACGTCAATATAGTTGTAACCTGTGGGAGGAAGGAAGGGGACTGCAATTAAAGAGGAGTAATGTTAAAGACATAGTGAGATTAATTGGTAGGATATTAAATATATTAAATATTATTAAATTAAAATTATTAAATGTAAGAGGCAATAGAATCAAGGCCCAAGTAAAAGAGTTAATCTTTGAGACCAGCAAGGAAACTTTATCTTTTATAAATAGTGATGGGAAGGATGTCTTTAAAGGTTGAGAATTTAAGGGAGAAGATTCAAAAAATTCATATCAGTCATTTCAGTAAAGTGGAGTAAAGGTCAGCTGCTGAGAGTATGAGGAGCTCTGGGCAGTGGGTCCAGCCCCCAGTGTCTGCAATACAGTTGTTGCTCAATAAATGTGTGTTGAATGAATGCTGATTAAGAGAATTTTTTTTTAATTGGAATAAATGCTTGGTCATTTGCTAGGAAATAAACCATGAAAGAATATAAGAATAAAAGAACACTTGGACAGCTCTGTAATTCCATCTGAGGTTAGCAGCATAAATCTATTACGGTAAAGCCAATTGGCAACCCAAGAGTTCTGAGAAGAAAGAAAATGGTGGGCTTGGGAAGGAAGAAGTAACAAAAGGGAGGTATTCTAGGGGGTTAGTAAAGACGTAATAGAAACAGTCAGTCATGGGACCAGGGTAACTAAAGAGGGAAATGAAGCAAAGAAGGAAATGAAACCAGTCTTAGAGGTTGAGGGACTAAAATTCCCTTCTACTGAAGTTTCTCTGTCTACTGGCCGGTTCCTATCACTGTACAAACTTGCTGTTATTCTCTCATCTTTAAAGAAGACAAAACAAAGACTACTCGACCTCAATTCCACTGCCAGCTACTGCCCCATTTCTCTGTTCTACTTTGCAACAGATGCCCTTGAAAGAGTCTCCTATACTTACTGTTTTAAATTTCCCTTCTCCCATTCTCTCCTTTGGTTTTTCTCCTCTCTCTCTCTGGCTGCTCCCCCCTCCCTCTCCTTTGCTGGCCCTCCTCTTCTCCCTGACCCATTAAGCTTGACGTATCCCAAAGTTGAATCCTTCTTCTTTTTCTCTTCATTATCTAACAATCACTCCTTGGCATTGCCATCTTGTCTCAAAAGTTTAACTGCCTCTCAAAGTCTATGCCTCTCAATTCTCTGTCTCCTGGCCAGAATGCTTTCTTGAAATTCAGACTCCTACATCCACCTTTTACTCAACATAGTACATATCTCAAGCTAATTTTGTCCAGAACTTCTGAGTATCCCTCCCTTCCCTGCCCTTGCATCTGTTCCACTTTTGGTCTTCCACTTCTCAGTTGATGTCAACTCCATTCTTCTATCTGTTTAAACCAAAAGTCTTGGTGTCAGCCTTTACTTCTTTCTTTGATTCTGTACACCCAAGCATTGTAGGTGCTTTTGAAATATATCTAGAAGCTAACCATTTCTCACTACCTCCATTACTGGTACTCTGAGTTAATTATATTTCTCTTACACAATAGAATAGAATATCTAGAATACCTTGTCTTGCTTATACCTTTTATTTTCCATTGTTTTCCCCACCTCAATCTATTCTCAACATAATAGTTAAAGTGGTCCTGTTGAAAGTATATTAGATCCTGATGTTTGTCTGTTCTAAAACCTCCAATAACTTTCCAATACTCAGAATAAAAGTTGAAGTACCTCCAATGAACTATGACATCCTCCACAATCTCCTCTCAAATTATTCCACGAGCTCATCTTACCACTCCTTTTGCTCTCAGTTTCACTGCATTTCTTGTTATTCCTACTGCACTTGTCTTGCTCCTTATTTTGGAACTTTGCTACAGTTGTTCCCCTCTAGATCCCACAAGGCTAATTCTCTCACCTCATTCATGTCGTTTCTCAAATGTCAATGTTTGATTTAAAACCACACCAGTGAAATGCTGGTAAATGTTTATCAGGTGCTTTTCTGAGAAAAGAGAAGTTGCACTTCATGTCATTTGCAAGTTTTCATGGTGCAAACATTCAGCAATTTCAAGTTACCGCTGTGGTGTCACTGAATTGTTGTTGCTGAGTGTGGCAGTGGGGAAGAGAAGCACATCAGCCCCAGGAGCTGGTGCAAGATGATTGCAGCACACCACTGACTGCAGCCCCTTCCCCCCTCCTGCCCCATTCTTTGATCCCTCTGAGTGTGTCCTATTTTTTCCAGAGCACATATCACCTTCTCAGAGTAACATGTTACTTATTATTATGTCTATTGTTTATTATCTATCTTGGGCTCCCATACCCCCAGGGATTCTTGTCTGCCTTGTATTGATGTCTTGGAAGAACAATACCTAGCAAAGATGGGGAGCTGTTAATACATTGTTGGATGAATGGACTTCCTAATGAAGGACCATAGTACAGATATGGTAATGATTGACTAGAACAATGTACAGGGCAGAGAGCTGTGGTGAGACTTAAAGATATGAGTATTCAGGACAGGTGTGGCCATCCTGAGGAAGGGATGAAATGGAGTGAAATGGAATTGAAGCCTTTGGAGCTGAGAGTGCTGTGAGGTTAGGGAGTTCTGAGCAGCCATCATCTGCGTGTGGTTTTAGAAGCAATCTTTTTTCTTGGCAGTAAGTCTGGAAACATGGTTAGAAACCTCAGGGCTTTATGAGACTGAATAGCAGCCTGCTTGTTTTGAAGCTCTAAATTTAACTTAACATTATTTTAGAATATATCATAATTATCAGTTTGAATAAAAAGAAGAATGTGCACTGAAAATGAACAAAGGGAATTTATAGGTGTACACTTACTAAAGAGAGAGAAAATTTTTGATAGTTTTAGGAAAATCTTTGCTGTTACTTTTCTTTGAATAATCTGCCCTTGAGACTTACTTTTATTTACTTATTTATTTTTTAAAGATTTTATTTATTTATTTGAGGAGAGAGAAACACAGCAAGAGAAGAAACACAGCAGGGAGAGTGAGAGAAGGAGAAGCAGGCTTCCTGCCAAGCAGGGAGCCCGATGCAGGGCTTGATCCCAGGATCCTGGGATCATGACCTGATCTGAAGGCAGACGCTTAACGACTGAACCACCCAGGCATCCCAGAGACTTTCTTTTAACAGTGAACATGTTAATATGTTAATGTGACACTTTCTCACACCCTGATCCAGGGCCTTGAACATCTGGATTTTTCTCCCCTTGCAAATGTATGCAATTTGGAACTCCATTTGCACTGGAACTTCTAATGAAACTTTTCTCCTAATGTACCACAGAAACCCATTTCTTCTCCATACATTCAGTGACATAGGACAATGCCAGCAAGTAGGTGGCTTTTATGAGTTCTAAGCCTACCCAGTTAATTGCCTTGCTTTTCTGAAATCCAGTGTCATTCTGTTCACACACTTGGAGATAATCAGCCTCTGCCCAGGCTGCCCTTGGTTTGAGAGCCACTTAGCCTATTCAGAGCAGTCTCAGGTCTTTGTAGGCATGTTTCCTATGGCAAGTTGTTCTTATTGATTCAATTTCTCCAAAGGATACCTTTTATGAATGACATAAATGTTGAGTGCCATTTAATATTCTCCTCTGATGTGCTATTGGTTTGCTATTTGGATACGGGGCAGTCAGGATAGAAAACATTGATGTTATGTTTATTTAATTTTACCTGCTTAAAATTTTTTAAAAATTTAGTACCCAATGTAAATTTCCCAAATCAGAAGTGAAAGGAAGACCAGAACACAGATGATAAGGCTCAATGCTGAGTCTTGGCACTTACAGAGAGTGCCAGCATCTAGGAGCATCTCCAGAAGGACAGCGTGTTAGAGACCTCCTGAAGAATCATTTTCTCGCAGCTGTTTGCTTTGGCCTGGGGAGAGCTTTGGCATGCAGAGTGTGGGCTGTGCTGGGGGGGTTGTTGTCAGCAATGCGGCTGCTGCGAATTCCCTCCCTGACTTGGAATCCTCCCCTCCCAGGGCTGGTTCATGGCAGCACCCACCCCGTTCATCCAGGAGGCAGGTCTGAGCGGGCTACCCTCTGCCCTTTGCCCCGATGGCTGCCAGAGGTTTCCACGTTGCTCACTACTCCGCTCTCTTGCCGCTACCCCACAGCTTCCTGATGGTTCCTGAAAGGCCTCCATCTCCGAGATGAGACTTCTCTAGTCTGAGCCTTGCCGATGAGGCCCGAGCCACAACTTCAGTTCTGTCTGATGATTCCTCACTGCCCCTGGCCAGTTGCCAGCCCAGAACACATACTTGTCCCATTAGGGACCAAACCACAGATGCCACTGGATCCATCCAAACTCATTTCCCCACACCATTTTCTAGAAAAATCAAAACCAAAACCAAAAACCAAACCAAAACAAAAAACCCTTAAGGGCCTTACTTTAATGATAACTGCAGTTAACAAATATAAATTTGAACACCTCATTCTAGCATCTGTCTTCATGAAGCTTCTGTGGGGAGTCAGGAAATCAACAGTAAAACAAAACAAAACAAAACAAAAAAAGTCATACAGAATGCTGAATGCTATAAGGAAAATGTGGTGAGGAAGTATAACTGGGAGAGACCCCTCTCAGGGAGCATAAAGATGGTTCCATCAGGGGTTCCATTAGAAAACAGTATCCCCACATTTAAATGGTGGGTGCTCCTGGAAAGCAAGAATTACAGCAGTTCTCAGGGCACCTGGGTGGCTCAGTCATTCGGCGTCTGCCTTCTGCTCAGGTCATGGTCCTAGAGTCTGCGGGTTGAACCCCGTGTCAGACCCCCTGCTCAGTGGGAAGCCTGCTTCTCCCTCTCCCTCTGACCCTCCCCCTGCTTGTGTTCCCTCTCTCTCTGTCTCTCTCTCTGCATCAAGTAAATAGATGAAATCTTTAAAAAAAGAAAAGAAAGAATTATAGCAGTTCTCCATATGGTGGAATCCTACTGCACATACGTTGGGCTTCCGTTCATGAAAATAGTCAAATGAGAAGATGGGACTGGTGAGAGGTAGAATGTAAGTCTTAAATTAGGATGAGCCAAAGGAACACACTCAGTGCTAAAGGGAAATATAAATATGGAAGAGCAGAGCTTCAGGTTAGGGATTCCAATGACTTCAAGCCTCACCTGTTCCTCCCGCGGTGAATGCTAGCGTGCAACTGACAAAGGCAGAACTCTGCAATCTATACTCAGAAAAGAATGTGTGCGATGCCTGCTTGTGGAGTGGAGGCTGGAGGGGGTGGGCGGGGGAGGCTGTCCTGCTCACAGCCCCTGTGCTCTCCAGGAGGAGTGCTCTGCTCTGGGTCAGGTGACTGTTACCCTCAGAGACCTGAGCAAGGCTGCCCGCCCCCCACCTCGGACAACCAGTCCAGAGGCTGACTAAACTGGGCCGATGGTAAGGGAAGTTTGTCAATCAGATTCTCTTTGAATCTCTCTCTCTCTCTCTCTGGAATTAAAACTAGGAAACATGGTACAGGAGGGTTAAAGCAAGAAAGCAGAGACTGAGAGACTGAGGCACATTAATGCTGAGCACTGCAGGGAAGACCGTCCTTCTTCAGCTGCTGGTGGGGATAGCCCGACTATCTTCCACTCCTTACCTGCCCTGTCTCCCCTCAGCCTTTCAGTGGCTCTGGCTGACTCCAGCTGCCAGGATCCGTATCTCCGAATCTAAAGGCCTTATTTGCAGAACCTAGAGCAGGCTACAAGTACCAGGAAATAAGCACCTTCCAGGAACAGTCTTCACTCACTGGCTCACAGGAATTGATATATAAATACTACCCCGGTCCTTGGCCCCCAGGATTGGATTCCTCTGGCTTTCTGTTTCACGAAATTTCCTCCAGTTTCCCTGCAAGGTAAAGTCTCAGTCACCCACTGTGATAGCGGCTCATTCCCACACCCTTTATTGCCTGATACTACTCTATTCTCTGCCCTATTCCTCTGAAGTATTTCCTACTGAAGTATTTGCATATGAATTCTAGTCTCTGACTCTCCTCAAGAGGCAGGACAGGGCTTTGGACACTGAAGCAACTCTGATCTTGAACGTGGGTCGCCAAAGCAATCCTGGGTGGCTGTGCTTGGAGTCTTGGAGCGTTTTCATCTTACCAGGTGTGTCCTCTCTCAGTAAGCAGCTATTAGGCACGATCCAAGGAGCCTAGGTTCCCAAGGCAGGAAACAGGTGGTTAGGGAAGGAAGCGGTTAGTCGGTTCTAGCTTAGATATAGAACCGTATCCTCCTTTAGGAATATTCCTGGTAAATATTTGTTTCATGCCAGGATGTTCTGTCAAAGCAAAGGCAGATTTCTAGTCAAAATATTTAATTAGGTCTTCAACACTTCCTATCTCTGGGAATGTCCTGTGATTGACTGCCATGTGAACACTGACACCATTAAAAGTCAGAGGTGACTATCCCAGTACAGTCTTTTCATGACACTGTCTAGAAAAATGTTAATGACCTGTGATATTGGGGGAGATGTTTTGGAATAACACATAGTTGGATGTGGAGTACTTATCTCTGATAGATGCCACTAAAAGAAGGTCAGAAGACCAGGGGTTTCTATTTATTCTGAAGAGAAGATGTTTCTCTACAACTTGAATCGAGACCAATTTGTGTGGTGTGTACATACAGTGATTACATTATTATACATTCATAAAATAAAATATTATGTTCAAGATGTTGGGAAAAGTGCAAAAGAACTTGAAATCAGTACAAAGAACTGCTGAATGTCTTGTGGAACCCACTCTTCCACATTCTGTCCACTTTTCATTATCTTTGAGATATTTTGTACTCTAAGTTGGAGAAAACGATAATAATACAAATGATTGTTGTCCATAAAAATGCAAGTGAACAGTATCAGGTGCAATTGATTATTGCCTCTTGGCCAGTTTTGCAGGCAAATTAAATTCACTTCAGCATTTCAGCATTACTTGTGTTTATTTTATAATAACAGGAGAGACATAATTTTACCCTTTAAAAAATTGTCCTTAGACAATGACATGCAGGTAAAGGGAAGAAAAAAAACCCAAGTTGTTCATTAGCATGAATTGTGTGATCAAGCTTCAGAAGAGTAAGGAGCTTTTCTGAAAATCAATGGGAAGTAGGTTCAGAGCCAGAGGAATGTCTTTAGGGTGAAGACTCTTTCTCTTTGTGGGGAGGCCACCTGATGTGAGTTTAAGCATACGGGCCTTGGAACTAAGCTGAAAAAGGTCCAAATTTGGATTCCACAATTTACTAGCTGTATGGCTTTGTGCAAAACTCTTAACCCTCCTAAACATCAGTTTTCCAATTAGTAAAACAGCAGTATCTTAGGCCACTTGAAGGATTCAGTAAATTGGTGAGTGCTATACCATTCATGGTACCTAATCATATGAATGTGTGGAAACTAGCTATGACATATCCCCATGTAAGTTTCAGAATGATTGAGAGTAACATGTGGGAAGGCACTTCCTGGGCCAGGGTCCTCCAGGGCCAGTCGTGGCCAGAGACATGCAGGAGAAGCTATGCATGTCTGGTAGGGTGGGAGATGGTAGACTGGACAGAGAGAAGTCATCAGTTACCGGGTAAGCAGTTGAGAGGCTTTGGAGAAGGAAGTAGCTGGTATCCTTCCTTGCTCTATGGAGGCCCGTGCTGGAGTTCTCACACCGATTGCAAGGTCCATAGGAGCCAGACTCAGAAGTCAGGCGGAGAAGCTGCATAGAGTAGAGGGCTAGAGGAGTCTGTGATTGTGTTTTGGCATCAATCTTGAGGTCTTGCTAGAGAGGCCAGAAGGGCCAAATATATGAACTGGGAAGCAGAGCCGGCAGGTTAGACTGGAGAGTTCATGGTATCAGTTAAGGGGTTTGTTCAGTCCATGTCTACTCATGTCAAGGACTGGTAAATTTTCCATCTCCTCCATTGTGAATCGTGAATGTTGGACTTTGATCCCTGAGGCCCCTCCAGCCCAAAGATGGATACAAGTGGCGAGTGTGCACAGGTACATACAGTGGGTGCACACACGCGCACACACACGTGCACATGCGGGGCTCCAGGAGGTATCAGCACGAGGCAGCCAAGAGGCAAATTATCTCCGACAGAGGCAGCAGCAGCAACTGACTTTTACACCCAGAGTCAGGGTTCAAGTTGCTTGATTGCTTCTCCTCACTGTTTTAAGGAAGCACACATTTCTCACAAGAGGAAAGCATGAATGGATAAACAAGAGACATATTACTGGACAAAATGCCACAGAAATCTCCAGAACACCATCCCTGTTCCACTGCTGGGTGCCTTTTTCACTAGATGTATTTGCCTGCTTCCTTCTCTTTTATGTATTTATTTTTTTTCATTAATAATAGGGTTGAAAAATTCATTTGGCATAGACAATCCATATGTACCCCAAATATAGTTCTCTGTTTAGCTGGGAAAATCCTCATTCCAGGTTCTCATTTTGGGTAAAGATGAGTTGGGAATGTGTACCTGGGTGTCTCAGTTGGTTAAGCCACTGCCTTCAGCTCAGGTCATGATCCCGGAGTCCTGGGATCGAGTCCCACATCGGGGTCCCAGCTCTGCAGGGAGTCTATTTCTCCTTCTGACCTTCTCCCCCTCTCATGCTCTCTCTCCCTCTCTCCCTCTCTCTCTCTCTCTCGCTCAAATAAATAAATAAATAAATAAATAAATAAAATCTCTTAAAAAAAAAGATGAGGTGGGAACTCACATCTGGCCAGGTAAATACACACCCTAATTGCTTTTAATGATTTAACTTGTTCTTTTACAGAGCAATACTACATTTTTACATTTTTTCCCCAACCCCTGCTCTTGCCAAGGCAGTAACTATGATCAGATATGATCATAGTTATGACTTGGTGCCCACAGACAGATTTCTCAGGCTTCTAGACTTTACAACACTCCTCCAGATGTTGTCCCAGTCACAGGGCTGTGCTGGTGTGCACAGCTGAAGCCTGATGCTGCTGGTCTGTGGCCTGTTCTCTTGGTGGGGCAGAGCCTGGTGGTCCTCCCTTGCAGACTGAGCCTCACCTCTGCTCCTGCTGCTCCTGTGAACTCCTCCATGTCTTAGCTGAGTTGTGCATTGAGCCTTTGGCTTATGTTGTCCATTCCCTGGACTCTGTGTAGAAGTAGCCTCACCATTTCTTCTATCATCAACATGGCAGTTACCTTTCAGCTACAGAGGATGAGCGGGACCTCAGGAGCACCAATCAGAGTGCCTTCCCTCAGTGTGGGGGCCTATTTGCTTGGGGCTACCCTATATGTCTCCTTCCAGAGTTCTAAGTAGGGAGTGGGGCACAAGATCCCTCTGCTTTATGTTTCCCCACAACTAGCAGGACCCTCTTCTTTGGGATTTTATTTGAAGGAAAGTCAGAATATACTTGACTAAGTGTTTGCTTTCTGGACTTCCATCTTTCTTTCCTTCCCTCTCTCTATTGGACTGGATGGCATGGGCCGTCCACTTCCTTTTAGTGTCTCATTGGAAATTCTCTCATGTCATTGCCTTCTTCCCTAGGACAGCAAGTCTTGCCACCTACTTACCCACTATCTTTCGCAGGAACTCTACTTGCTGAGCCTGCCAAACATTAAAAGGGAACTACCGACCCCTGAGACCAAAGTACTTAATGCCTCAAAAATATGTCCCTGCATTCATTCAGCGTAATCATCAAGACACACACACAGACACCTGTACAGGCCAGGCCCCCCCTGATGTGAGAGATATAAACAGGAGATAGACTGTGCTCAGTGAGCTCCATGGGCTGGCTGAGGAGGCAGACAGAAACGAATGCTCATAGTCCATACAGGGAGCTCTAGAGTCAGGACAAGAAGATGCAATAGCAGTACCCAGGAAAGTGTGTGGACAACCCTGTGTTGCTCTGAGTGGTTCTGGGAAAGCCCAGTGAAGATGATAGCTCAGAGGGAATAACCATTGAGAAAAGGAGAAGAGTAACCCCCACAGGTTCAGTGGAGCGAGGCTGGGAAGAAAGTGCTGGGCTGGAGAACAGTGAGAGTCAGGGTAGGGTAGAAGGAACAAGCTGGGGAGGGGTTCTGGCATGAGTTTATGAGTCTGAGGCTGAAGAAGTTGGGACTTCATCACATAGGCAGTGGGACTCCATTGGAGTGACATGTTTGGACATGGCACATAACCCAGATCTGTGCTTGACCCCGAAGCGTGTCTGAGGAAGTGTGTGCTGCATCTGTCTGCTCCTGAGCCTGTTCCACACTGGAGATGTTTGTCTTGTCACTTTCATTCTTCCTACCGCTGCCAATGTCCATGCTGCTGGTCGCCCCTTAGAGCACCAGGATCACTGTGCAACTTGATGAAATGATGCTCCTTCTGCACTATCATCAGCTGTGCGGTGCATGTGGAGGCCACACTGTTTATTTCCCTTAATACTGTCATTCAGCCTGGAAAGTCATATCAGACTACTGAAGGTTTGGGGTGATGGAAAAGGTTGACATTAGAGCAATAAATCTGCTTGGAGTTGAATGCAGGTCCAATCCCATGATCATCAATTCTTGGTGCCAGAAAACTTCTGAGAGCTGATTAAAAATGTTAGTACCCATCCACCCACCAAAGCTCCACTCTGTGATATCAGTATTTAGCTATGCTTTCTGGAACTGTCTCTGGCCACAGGGCTGAGTACACTCTGGGAGAGGATCAGAGTTAGCATCAGCGTGCTAGGTGTTCACATGGGTGTGAATGACCAGAACCCAAGGTGGCTCTAGGACCACAAATGAAGCAGTAACATGGTAATGACAAAACAATTTTCTAGAAACAAAGACCATGACAGGGTACTGCCAAGAGAAATAAAAGAACAAGAGCCTTTTTCTAAGGTACCTCAGAAATAAGGGCTGTTTTCTGTAGAATTTTATCTCAAAGCAGAATTTGTTTTTATTATCAGATAGCCTCCTGTTGGCAGAACCAAAGGCTGTCTCGCAATCGTAGGTGAATCTTTCTCAGCAACCAAAGTTCACACTGGGGATAAGGCAAAGATACAGTTAAAGAATTCATTTAGGGCATAAAGGTGTAAGCCTTACATGACACATTTAGGAATATAAACCGTAATAACGATGAGTTTTTAAAGCCTTTTAACAAAGCATACCACTACAACCAAGCCTCCTCTTGTGGCAGTCATGTTCTGTGAGTCGCCAGTAACACTGAGTTGGCGAATACTGAATGGGTCCTCCCAAGGGAAATAGGGGATTAGATCCCGGGAGTCTGGTCACAACATAGGCGTCAACTGCTCAGTACGTGACTTTGTTTAGTGTGTGTTTCTGTAAAAGACACCTTATTTAATGCTTATGGTTGACTCATAACGTTGATCTCACAACCAACAGCACTGTAATTCCTGCCTGAATGAAGCTTATCCAACATAACAATTTCTCCTAAGGCACATCACAGCCTTTTTATGTTTAGGAAGACTACAAAGCACATCAGTCCTACACATGGAGGCCATGTCCAACAGTGAAAGCACCAAAAAAAGTACACAAATGTGAAAAACATGGCACTAAATACACTGCGGAAAGGGTACTCATGGATAGTCTGAGCCTTGAGCTCAGCTGGGAACATCTACGTCAGGTGACTCAGGTTTTTCACTACTCTGCATGCCCATGAATGTCTGGGAGAGCACTGGAAGCATTGATTTAGGGGTTGCAAATAAATTTTAGTCATTAGCAAACTTGCAAATACAGAATCTGGGAATACTACGGATCAACTTCATGAACTTTGTGTTTATTTGGTTTTTTTTTTTTAAGTTTTTATTTATTTAAGTAACTTCTAAACCAAATGTGGGGCTTGAACTCCTGACCCCAAGATCAGGAGTCACATGCTCTATCGACTGAGCTGGCCAGGCACCTCAAACTTTGTGTTTTAAAAGAGAAATTCTGGTGGTAGTGTCAGGAAAAACATAAAGAAAGTATTGCTTTAGGCAGTCTATTCCTGTGTGTTATGTTGTTTGGGGCATAGGTGAAAGAAAGAAAAAAAACACTTGGAAGGCTCGAAGGGAGTGCCGCAAACTATTTCAACGCTAATCAGTGCCTAACAGGAAGAATTATTAAAGTAAAATGGATCGATAACAATAAAGATTTATTCAGTGTAAATCTGTAAGTCTAATTTTGGGAATCTACCCAAAGGAGAAAATCGAAAATATGGAAAACGTATATACTGAAGATCTTTGCTATGATATTATTTATGATGGTGGGGGGAGAATGGGAAACAATCTAAATATTTAACAAAGAGGTATGGCTAAGTAAATTATTATGTATATGTACTTATCAGACAGCACATTATACAGTCTTTTAAAGTGCTCATTAAGGGTAATATACGCTCTACCTCACACCCACTGGGGTAGCTACTGTGAAAGTGGAATGGTGGTTCTCAGGGGCTGGAGGGCGGGAGGAATGGGACATTGTTGGTGAATGGCACGGAGTTCCAGTTTTGCAAGATAAAGAGTTCTGGGCCCTTTTCCACAGCAGTGTGAATGCGATAGCACTATGGAACTATATGCTTCAAAATGGCTAAGATGGTCAACTTTGGTGATGTGTGTTTTACTACAGTTATAAAAAGAAAAACTATCTAGTGACATAAGAAAAATATCAGGGAGCTAATAGTAAGTCTAAAAGCATAATGAAACATTATTACTATAGCTTGATAACAATTAGCAGCAATCTACACAAACGAAAAAAGATACGAGGAAATTCAAATGTTTAATATGATTATTATATATATGGTAGGATACTAGATTTTTTCTACTTTTTAGAATAAAAATATAT
The DNA here is from genome assembly GCA_004023965.1 of Spilogale gracilis. Classification (NCBI taxonomy): domain Eukaryota; kingdom Metazoa; phylum Chordata; class Mammalia; order Carnivora; family Mephitidae; genus Spilogale; species Spilogale gracilis. Next base: position 2,794 of record PITA01002567.1, on the reverse strand, counting down.
TTATTAAAAGTGAACTTCATAGTAAACATGTGATTTGATTAAAAATTAAAGAATATTTTTGCTCAATGTTCTTTCTATGTACACTAATTCTAGACTTCTGTTGAAACGGATGGCAGGAATTATTCTATGGTTCCACTTTTTAAAAACTCCTAGTACTTGTGGGGTGCCTGGGTGGCTCAGTTGATTAAGTGACTGCCTTCGGCTCAGGTCATGATCCCGGAGTTCCAGGATGGAGCCCCGCATGGGGCTCCCTGCTCGGTGGGAAGCCTGCTTCTCCCTCTTTCACTTCCGCTGCTTGTGTTCCCTCTCCGGCTGTGTTTCTCTCTGTCAAATAAATAAACAAATAAAAATCTTAAAAAAACACAAACTCCTAGTACTTGCAATATAATCAATAAAATGTGTGCTTACAATATTCACACAATTAAAAAAAAATTGTACGGTAATGATCAGTAGATGTTTACTAGTTTCAGTTCAGGTTGCTCAAAAGTCACTTGAAAAGCACTATAGGGATTTTTTTCTTTTAAGAAGAAAATGAGTGACTGACTGAATGAATGGGCAAGTGAGTGAGGGAAACTCGCCAATCCTGCCTTCTTCAAAAGAAATGGATTGCCACATGGGAAAAAAAGATGACAGACCAGTCACTACAGCTGTAGCAAGTTAAAAAATGAATATTAATGACTGACTTCAAATTAGCCAGCTCCTTTTCTTGTCCCTGCAGCTGATGCTCTAAGGAATATTGAGTCTCAAGGGATTATTGAGCTTAGGTGGCTGTAATTCATTTAATCGCCATTAAAAAAAAAAAGTCCGTGTTCTATTCAGTTTCATGAGATTTAATGTTTCTAGCATTCTAATTGTGTTTGTTCACTCCAGTGAGGAGACAGACTTTTTCTCAGACTGCTTTCCATCTGGTTGTTTTGTAACCACAAACAAACTACATTAGAAGTAATTTTTTAAAAACCCAAACTCCCATTTTCTATTCTGTTTAATGTAGGTGAGCACTTGAATGAAATCAATTACTTTCTAATGCACATTTATTATTTATGTGTGTGGGTGTGTTTGAATCAATCTATTTATCTATCTGCATATACCAGTATACATACATATGCACACATCTCTGTAAGTGTTTGTGTACAATATATGTGTGTATACATCTACACCCATATTGGACTGTGTATGTATGCGTGCGTTTCTATATAATACTGAAATATGCAGACACACACACACACACACACACACACACACACACACACACCCCTCTAGCTTTTCTCTTTTCTATGCCCTTTAGAGATTTTCTGTTATATTCTTTTAGATGATTATAGTTTTAGGGCTTGGCTTGCAACCTCAGGTATGTGGCAAGAGGATGACATCACCATCCCAGGACAACGGAGTTTGTTTTGATTCCTCTATCAGGAAGGAAAGAGTTTTGCAAGTGCATCCTGGAGAACTCCAGGAGCATGTCTGACACACTGAAATTGCACGGAACACATGCTGGTGTGTTGATCCCAGGGAAGCCAGGAAGGGTGGCGCCTTCCACACAGTCTCTGCCCTGTGGACTGAGCCAGGCAGCCAAGAGCCTCCCGGCTGCACCTGCCATCAGTGAAGGTAACGCACCTCACATCGATTCTTTAAACTCAGTCCTGTCTTCATGAGAAAGATGCAGTGAGGCAGTGAAGTAGAGCAGGCAAGGAGCTGGGGTGGAGGGTTAGGTGCAGCCTTCTCTGTTCCTTCTAACCCTGTTCATGCAAGCCTGAAAACTCTTCTTTAGGGAAGGATGTCCCAGAGGCTGGGGACTGCCCTGTGTTTATGAGCTGCCAAGGTCAGTCCTCCAGGCTGCCGGTAGGGGACCCTGCTGAGATGTCCCGCCTTCTGCTCTGTGTGATGCCCAGGTGCTGCCTGCTCCCCTCCAGCTGCACGCTGGGTCTTGGAGAACAAGCTGCTCCCAGAATCCTGAGCACCTTTGCTGCTCAGACAGTTTTGCTCTTCCGCATTCCTAGAAAAAAACCTGATTAGGTGGATAGTTGTGGCAAGCAGGGCCCTAAATGGGCTGGGGAGGCCATTCCGGGTCCTGTCTGTGCCTGTGTGTTAGCCTCTAAGACAGTACAGGGTCAATGGGAAGAGCAGGGTGGAGAGCGCCAAGAGGGGTGAAGGAAAAGAAAACAAAAAGCTTGTCTCTGTCCCTCTTCTCTAACACTCAGTGAAGCATGTGTGCTACCCTTAGGTTTCTTTTGAATTGGGATGCTATTTTAGTGGCCCCTAGAAAAAGGAATACTACCAGAACAGCTTCCTCCTGGGGCACCTGAGTGGCTTAGTTGGTTAAGCGTTCCACTCTGGTCATGATCCCAGGATCCTGGGATTGACCCCCCCCCCCCAATCTGGCTCTCTGCTCAGTGAGGAACCTGTTTCTCCCTCTTCCTGCCCCTCACCTTCTGCTCATGCTTTCTCTCTCTTTCTCTCTCTCTCTCTCAAATAAATAAAATCTTAAAAGAAAATAAGAAATTCAAATCAAAACCACACTGAGATACCACCTTACACCAGTCAGAATGGCCAAAATTAACAAGACAGAAAACAACAAGTGTTGGAGAGGTTGCGGAGAGGGGGGAACCCTCTTACACTGTTGGTGGGAATGTAAACTGGTGCAGCCGCTTTGGAAAACAGTGTGGAGATTCCTTAAAAAATTAAAGATAGAGCTACCCTATGACCCTGCAATTGCACTACTGGGCATTTACCCCAAAGATACAGATGTAGTGAAAAGAAGGGCCATATGTACCCCAATGTTCATCGCAGCAATGGCCAC